>JAUJYS010002010.1:0-15784 GCA_033995665.1 Melogona broelemanni
CTTCCATTAGGGAGTCCAGAGCTTAGGGGTGGATCCTGCAGCCTGGCTATTCCAGCTGCCATTTCCATTCCCTTCCCTGCCCCTCACATATCGCCATAGCGGCACGAGGGGTAGTACTCCTGTAGTGATTAGCACTACGGTGATACAAAAAATAAATATATATGATGGCTCCTCATATTATAAATCCTGTTATATTATGAATATAAAATATATTCTTTTAATTGCTATCAATTAAAAATGTAAAATATGAATTGATGTTATCCTAAAATATATGTTCTGTTTTTCCCCGAATACATGTAAAAAAAACTATTAGTAGAATAAAATGCTTGTTTTCTTCTCTCATTTTACGAATACTTGCATTTGTGCTCTTTCATATTTGATGCCAGACTCTTTAAAATAGTTATCTGACTTAAGAACTCACAATCAATGAAAACAAATCCCGTGACACTCCTTTATTCTGACCACTCCATTTTGTCAAGAACCCTCGTGCATATTATTCTCCATTTTGTTGTGACACTAATACAATAATGACAATAAAAGGTTTTTCATCACATTTCGAAGCCATTTTAACACAATGTCACGTAATCAAATTGATTATGGCACATATTGCCTATTGTGCGTAACTGCACAGTTGCAGTAATTCATTTAAATTGAATCATTACAAATGTATAGGTGATAATTACACTAATAATCTGAAAAAAGGGCAACAAAAATCAAATGTTTAAAAATAATGTTATATTATGAATTGTTATTGCTAGTGGTCATGAACATTAATGAAAATATAAAATGCTATATGGTTGCTTTCATTTCCCGAGCATTTTAATTCATTTTTAATTTGTTATTGAGATTAATTTCATTTTTATTATTTACCTGAATCAATAACCCACGGTCGATATTCACCAATCCAGTCGCACAAAAAACTGCTTGATTTCCACTTATTTTCGACTCAAGCAGTCTAATCTGTGAAAACAAGAAATATCATTTTTTAATGTGGTGTAACAGTATATTCCAAGATTTACACTTGGTAGCTAATCCTGTTTCAAAACAGGCAAGGATATATATTATATTATTTACGCATTAGCATTTTGCAGCTGACCTGAAATTTGCTCTCTGCTGTCAAGTATTTGAGAGGGCAATTGTATATTTCTTGCAGACCTTCCATCGACTGAGGAAATGAGAAATAATCATATAAACATTTAGGTCTCATTTATAGTGATGCCCCACATCTTCTTTCACCACTAAAATCGAATCTAAACATACCGAGTCGGTCATTGATCCTGCCACAATACAGAGAGCGCCAATCAGGACAGCAGCTTTGATTAATATGTAAGCGAACGCTGGGCCAATTAATGCATTGATCAAATGGGCTTGTAAAAGCATATAAGTGACCACAGAACACATTCCGATGGACAGGTGGACCACATTGAGCAGGGGCAATGGTGAAAGGAGCTGTTCCGTCATCCTGAGAAGGTCACAGATATGTTGGTGCGTCAGACGAAGTTGCTCTAGTTGAACACGTGTCTGGCGACCGTTCATCGCAGTTTCACCATCAATGCCATGTTTGTTAGCCAGTTCTTCAACAGCAACTGACGGTAAGGTGATACAAAGTATTAACGATTAGGGAATCACCAGTATAAACTCCCCTTAGCGGATTGTGTAAATGTGCACTGTAAATTAAAGTTAATTTTATATGGAGCATTTGCTTCAGAATTTAAAATTGCTGAACGATCAATGCAGTGTATCGACCAATGCAGAAATATAATTCATATACAGTATGTATTGTGTATTTTGGTAGGGAAAATTGGTTTAGATGTAGTCTAATGTAGCCAGAGTTCAGATGATTCTAATTCTGACCACATGCTTTGATAAAGTTGTATGCTGAAGTTTTTCGACTTAATAATTGATTTTTTTAATCGAATTGTTCAAAGTGTTTGTTTCGGATTAATTGAATTTTTTTTTCGTAATAATCGAATTGCTTAAGGTTTTTGAATTAATGGAATTACTCGAATTGTTCAAATTTTTCGATCGAATAAATCGAATTACTCGATTTTTTCAAATCAATTAATCTAATTCTTTGATTGTTTCAATCGAAGTAATCTTTATTATGTGAATAAATACAACAATTTTTTTTATACAATTTATTGAATTAATCGAATTTTTCTTTTCAATGAATAATTTTTTTTGCAACAAAAAAGTAGTGTAGTTGACGTTTGAAAAAAGGATAAATGTCCACTTTACCCTAATGAGCGACCAGAAAATACGGTATCGAGTGGGGTGCGTAGCAAAACTGACTTGCCTAACCAAAAACATAACATGAAGTGACTAATGAGGTGAGACTGACTTTCGCTACGCGTCCCACTCGATACCCTATTTTCTGGTCGCTCATTAGGGTAAAGTGTACATTAGCCGAAAAAATATATGATAAAGAGATGGACTAAAGCATCCCATTCCTGTTAACTGAACCCCTTACCGCATGATTTTTTTAAACGAAAAAATATATACTTGTGTAGAATTGCCTGCACGATTTGAAAAAAAAAATTAATTAAATTTTAATATTTTCGCCCGATATGACATTTTTAAGACGGTTTTTCAGAATTTTCAAACAAAAGATAAAAATTTAAAAAATATTTTTTTTAAAAGAAAATCATTTGTAGGTTTATTAGCATGACAGAAGTTTATAAAAAAAAATTATGATAGATTGACAGGAAATGTTAGTCATTTTTCGTCTAAAGGTTAAGCCTTTTTTTTTTTGGAATTATCTCCGTTTTGTAAATTCAAAATGTCGACTGCCAGATTATATTGAATTATTTTCAAATCAAAGGTATTTAAACATTATATACAATTATTATAAACATTATATTATTAAAGGTTTTTTTTCTGTATACTGAAATTGTTCGTTGTAATGTCCCCTACATTATCCAGCAATCCGTTTGTGAAAATAAAATTCCGTTGAATTTTGAGAATCTGAGAATCAAAAGTTTTACTTGTTCCATATATGGCACACTATGCAGTAAGGGGTTAAAGCATATTTTATTTTTGACCAACCTTCGTAAAATCGAATACTTCATAGTGGTCTAGAAATATTAGTTTATCAACGTTTTTTGCAAAATTTCAAAGCATTTGGTAACTGTTTGATAATTTTGTAGCCAATATCATTTGGGTTACAATTTTGTATGTACTTTACCCTTGACATCCAAATTCACTTGATCGAAGCAGGTGCCCAACGTGCGAGTGGTGACCACGCAAAAAGCGAACACGTAGCACTGGTGGGAAATGGCGCTGAATCTGGAGACTGCTACCAGGATGTAGAGAATCACCCGAATGGGAATGCTCTGCCGTCTAATAACATTGATAAACGACATCGACATTTCTAGTGTGCAAAACATGCTTATCGTTTCAAAGAAGGTTGCCAGAATAATTCCTACTGTCATGTAGACGCACATTCGTCTGGCTCGGTTAACATGAGGGGCAAGTATCTCGTTTAACTTCTCCCACCTGTCCAGATAGATTCTCAAGCGGGGCGCTCGGTATGCCAAGCAGATAAGATTTAGGAAACCCGAGACGTGTGTTAGTCCTGTGATCAGCGGATACATGATGCAGTCGGCTTCCGAAGACGCACACGACCTGTTTTTCCAGTTATAAATCCACAATCCTGCTTCTACAAGTTGAGCGGTCAGCGAGATCGCGGTGATGATCAGAAAAGCGGTACAACGACTGCTGCGTTCGCCGACCTGTTGCGCCATAGCGAATGATCGGTGGTGAATGGGCAAAAGACCTGACCAGCGCCCGATGGTTAGTAAAGGCTTGATGACTGTATCTCGGAACTGATTTTCATTCATGGCGATCGGCTTGACGATGGTTTCTGCGTGAAAATCCTTGTCTAACCAACTGTAGTTTGATATAGGAATCATTTCAAGAAGTAGTAATGCTTTTTTTCTGCTAGACTGTTTTTAATGCAGTTTGGTTAATAAACTTTCTAAGAAAATACTATCGCCATGGAAGGTAAATTGTGTGTCTATTTTTTGTGTGTCTACTTTTAATAGAAAATTTGTTCCAGAGAATTGTCTCCCGTGAATGAATAGAGCCGCAGTGCCGTCGCCAATAACAAAAAAATAAATACAAATTTACAACGAATTTGTTAAATTGAAATAATGTGAATTGTATTTAATAATGATTGACCTTTTCAATTCTTTCACGGCCTTTAGAAATTCTTTATCGTGTTTCCTTAGAGACGTTTTAAAAATGTGTCAACAAAAAATATATCCAGTTTCTTTACGGGGCCTGTTTTAATAATCCGTGGAAGCACTTGGGGGTGGCATGGTTTTACTTTTAAACGTACTGATATCCTATGAACCAATACCAACGAATGAAACTGGCTATCAGGTTGCAACCCTCGAATTACATGTATATCGACCTTCAATCTGCATCGTTTTTCCTATGATGCGGTGATAAATTTGCTCCGGTAAAATTGTGTTATTTGCGTGACTCCCGAACTGATCAGTGTGTATGTACGCGCAAATGAAACTCTTACCAATGGGAAATGGTGAAAGTGACACGAAAGATCATTATTGGAACGAACGCCCCCACAATGCTCTTAATGCCCAAATGCTTATTTTAATATCAATAAATGGGCAATAACAGACACAAATAAACTTTATGCGTAGAGACGTTGTAATCATTTACATGCTATGTATTTTTGCAACTATACCGGTTAGCTCAATGCACGTCGATTTAGTTTTACATACAGTGTATGTACATATGTATACGTTTACCGTAACTATTAGTTTCATTCATACATATTGGTTTCGATCCGCCGTTCTTTTGTGCATCATCATTTCACTATATTAATTATTTAATCCAGCAATTATCAAAGTATCAACTCAAAAATTGTTTTAACCGTTCCTGGACTAATTTTGTGTTAAATGTATGTATACATTAAAGATAAATTAAAGATTATGTATACATCTTTAAAAAATTTATATAGTTTAATAAGAAAATCGTACAGAAATAAAACGTACGTAGTACAAATTAAAACATCCATTTGAACCAACGAATTTCAACACGATATCGATAGAAACGGCACCTAGTGTTGATATGTATTTTCATCCTCCAACTGCACTGTCGTCCACAAACTACACTTGAACCCACAGTTAATCATTTAAATTGAATGATTACGAATATATAAGTGACAATTGCACCTAGCGCCTGAAAATTAAAATATATTTAAAGACATTAATATTGATATCAAAGATTGTGCTCTATTAAATACTCTTCCTTTTTAAGGAGGCTCGCCGAGAACTGTCGTATTTGAAGGCGTTTTAAAAAAAAAGTAACCTGCAATAGGAATCCTCGATTGATGTCCACAAATCCAGTTGCGCAGAGAATTAACTGATTCCCGTTCAGCTTGGATTCGAAAAGTTTAATCTGCAAAACCAATATGTTAACATTGGGTTGTTGACAACGTTGATGTCGTGACAATTATTTCAATTAATCAGATTGTTACACCTACTTGAAATCTGCTCTCTGGTGACAAATAGGTCAAAGGACAATTGTAAATTTCTTGTAAGCCTCCGGTGGACTTTTTTTTTTAAAAGGAAGCAAATAGTTCAATTTATGCATGGAAATAGTTTTATACTGTTAACGTCTATTGATTGGTATAACAACTTACCGAGTCTGTCATGGAACCTGCAATGATGCTGGGCGCCGCAATAAGCGTGAAGCTTATAATTGCTAGGTAAAGGCGAGCGAAGAATAAGATGGGCTTGGATATTTGGTCTAGTATCACCAGTGAATACGCTAACGAACATAGATCGACAGTCTGGTAAGCTAGTGTTAACAGCAAATATGGTGACAGGAGCTGTTCAGTCTTCGTAAGGATATCGCAGATTCGCTGGTGGGTTAGACGAAACTGTTCGAATTGGATGTGGTGGTGTACGACGCGGTCGTCGTATTCAATGGTGCTGTCCAATCGCTCAACAGCAGCTGAGTGTAGGCGAACCAAGTCAAGAAAGTTAAAAAATAAATTGAATTAACAAGCACCGTGAGTTTCTTTTTAGCTGCATCTATACTGGGCTAGGAGAAGATTAAATGTTTTTTCTCTGAAAAAATACAATCAATCAGTGTCCGATTTCCATAATCCCCTAGGGTGGTTCGACCCCCACCTCAGTGGTCTGATTCCACCATACTGTGCATAAACGGTGAATTTGACTGACCCTGGGGGTCGGTTTTGACCTTCCCTCTTCGGGAACCGATACCTTCACACAGCACATATTGCGACTTTTTCAGATCTGGCCAATTGTTTCGGCAGATCTAAAGGGGCGATTTGATATCGAATTTCCATTTTGATATAGGTATCGCATTTTAAATGAAGAGGAAACAGAATTCTCAATGAAGAGGAAACAGACAGAAAGACAATGATAAAACAAAGATACTGGTTGTAAAAAATAGTTAAGCAACACATTACCTTTGATCCCAGCACTAACTTGATCAAAGCATAGACCAATAGTGCGAACGGTTAAACAGCAGAAGACAATGACATAGTATTGAGAGAAGTAATTGACAAATCTTCCAATAATCATGATTCCGCCACCGATTAGTCGTACGGACATATTCTGTGATATATCCAGTTCAACCGAAAGAATGGAATTGTTCTTCAACAAGAAAGTGCAGATAAGGTGAATGGTCATTGCTACCAGAAGGCCAACAATGGTGCGTGCGCAAACCCTTCTAGCACCACTGGCATTGGGCGTCAGTATCTCGTTCAACTGGTCCCACTCGTCTAAATATATTCGTATCTGAGGGGCACGGTACGCCAAACAGGCCACATTCGTGATCCCCGAGAGTCTGGTGAGACCGGAGGCGATTAGGAATAATACGCCGTCGGCCTGACTCAAAACCAGCCCCGAGGTTGTCATGTGGTATATCCAGTCTGCCGATTCCAAAAGTTGAGCGGTCAGAACGATCAGGGTAATTAATTGATGATAGGACCGGTGCATCAGTGATGCAAGAGATGGGTTGGGGATGGGTAGGAGACCGGACCATCGTCCCAGGATGAGAAGCGGCTTTATTGCAGCGTCTCTAAATTCGTTTTTTAATGTGTTAACGGTACCCTCATTCTTAGACCTTTTATTATTTTCCATTTTTTAGATGCTGGACTTGATTTTATTTTAATATTGGGAAGCAAAGCAAAGAAAAAAAATATACAAATAAAGCTTTTAGTAGAAAAAACAATTAAGGGTTCCAGGTTTTATCAACCAAAAAGTGACAATTAATGACAAATGGCAAAAAAAATATTTGAAAAATTACGCATTACAAAATTACGAAAGTGAAAGCCTTATATGCTTCGTTAATGTCCTCAAATTTGAAATCAAATTAATAAATAAATTAATAATTAATAAATGTTTAAAATCTCTCACGGTTTCTGATGCACTGTAGTCGTGTATGGCTTTGTATATATTTTCTGAAGCTTTCAGTGCTGAAAATCGAGGCAGATGTCTATGTCTATCTGCCTTTACATGCGTGTGCGATTTAAAAGCAACTCTGTGTGAAGCCAATTTGAATGATTGTCAACCAATGTGATGTAGGAAAGGAATAGTTTGAGTGTAGAAAAGGTTCAAAACTAGAAATTTTCGTTTAAGTACAATATTATAGAAAAACATATTTCTGAGATCACCACTTATGATGTTGCATCAGTCAAAATATTGAACGAAAGATAAGCATTATGCAAATAGTTTGATCCAGTAATATATACAGTGTGCATTATGCTAATAGCTTAAGAACAAAATTACTGGTCCAACATACATTTTTTATTATGGTTATTTTTTATTATTCCTTTTGCCCAATCGATCTTACAAATGAAATATTCCACACATTTAAACCCAAGTTACAAAAGTATCTGTAGTCGGTAGTGTCTGTAGTATGAAGTGCATTTTATGGCTCCCCCATAATAGTTTTATTCTCAGTGCGCCCCGAGCTGACATAATGGATGCTAAGGACCATGCTTGTAATCGGTTATGTCTATAAATTTTCTACGTTACATCCAGCGACGATTTAGCAATTATGTTTTGGCATTTTCTACTGTTTAGGCTTATGCTTGTAGTCAGTTGTGTCTTATTTATATAATTAAACAAATATTTTTTTGATATTTTCGATTGTTCAGGAGCATGTCTACAATCGTTTAAGTATTTATATATTTCTTTCTGTTTCTCCCCACCCTCCCATTATGTACAGTCCATTATGTACAGTATAACAAGTTGGCAATTTAAACACGTACTTTGAATGAATTCATACGACTGTTCTGTAGCCCTAATATGTACAACAATATATGGTTATAATAAAAAAATAAAATATATAATTTTATATAAAACAAGCATGCTCTTTGACAATAAAATGTATAAAACATAATTAAAGACATGCATGTCCAATTAATAATAAAAATATATGGTTCAGTTGGTCTGCATTATTTTGTTTTCATGCGAAAAATATCCGAACAAATGATTTTGATTTTAACCTCGGACCAATCGATATGATCGATTTTTAGTCCAAGTTTACAATGGATGGCTCTATCGGTTTGCATTATTGTGTGTCCCTCGTTTCCTGGTTTTGCATTTCTCATGTTTCATATGGGAAGAAAATGATAAAAAGCAACAGTTCCATCCATTGTAAATTTGGACTTTAAAACTTGATTCTTTGCTCGACCGTATCGATTAGTCCAATGTCAAAATCAAGTCATACTGGTTATCGAATAGCAGCTGATTCCTTTATGGAACAACTCCAGTCATATGTCAAGTGATTTGCAGTGTGATGTGGCGTTGCGGACACAGGTATAAATCGAGCAACAATTCTTTTGAATGTTTCTTGGGGTACACCCATATATTTGGCAATCATTCTTTGCCTGCTGTGACATTCCCGTGGTGGACATCCGGTAAAATAATGTATATTGTTGGGTCAGTGGAACAATCACTGAGAAAGTGTAAAATAAATCATACCGATGCTGAAAGTCTATTTTTTATATGCAGTACAAGAAATGGAATAATATACAAGTATACACAAAAAAAAGTACTTAATATAGGAATCGATTTAAAACTATTGCGAATATTAATGTTTCAAACAATTGTGTAGTATAATGTTCCTTCCCATAGATATTCAAAAATTATCGTAGATACATGTGAACATTATATTGCATTTGACTTGTAACGACGAGTTGCTTAAACTGCATTTATTGTAACTGCTACTCGTAAATGATGAGCAAATAAGCCAATAGTACTAACACCATTGTGAAAATTGCTCATATACAGCGTACATTATTTTGCAATGTAAGTTGCTAATGGGCGCCAATTTCACTTATATCCATTAGGAAAATTTTTACTTTTTCTGTTATTATTTCTGATGCCCAATTGCTCATATTAAGTTAACACTTACCAAACGCTACATGTCTGTATGTTTAATTATTTAAAGGTTTTCAGGTTTCTCAGGTTTTTCTCAGGTTTCTCAAGTTTATTAGGTTGTTTCTCAGTTTTCCCCCAGGCTTTCATGGTATCATATTAAAACCGACATACTCCATTTGTTTCATGATGTTTTTTATTTGAACTGCAGCATGACGACGATGTAAGTGACAAGAAGGCCAATAATCTAGTAAAAAAAATAACTTGAATCATGTTATGTTATTTCATAAACTTTACATAATACAACCCATTGCTTTATTTTGCTTTGTTGGCTGAAAGGGTTGTTGCTGGCTGGAAGAGTTGTGTGTCCGACCATAAATAAGTTTAGACCTTGAAGTGGATCATTGTCAGAAACATATTTTGACCATGCCATCCGTAAAAGTAGTGGCATAAATTCGAATACAAGCCCCATCATGAACATGCCACAATGCTTTAATTTCCACAGTTTGGGGAAATTTACCAATGAACTTACCTGTACAATTAGACCATGATTCATTTTTACGAATGATGTTGCCGACAACGAAACATCGCTTGTAATTATGGTTGTCTGAAATAGTTGTAACTATGAAGAAATAACAATACTATTAGTTTAGTCGGGCAACTGACTGATTGACTAGAAATTATTATTTTTATTTATTTACGGATGTTATAGAACGATCCGTTAATTACCCAGTGCTCAATTATTTATATTAGTTAAATTTTTTATATTACCCATATACAAAGCCCGCCACTGACCAAAAAACTCATACAGTATGCAAGTTAAAACGTAGAAACCATAAGTTACCAATTTGCTTATATGCTACTTGATGATATTTACTTTGTATCGTGTGACTGCCTACCCATGAACAAAACAAGGGGCAGCTTGAAATGGTAAATTGAGATTGCGTTTGTAAGTTGAGAGTTTATTGTGCTCTTACCTGGAACTGGTTCTCCCGAGACAGGAAATCCAAACCCGACCGATGCATTATTTTAAGACCAACTTGGGCCTGCAAAATTATAAATTATGCAACATTATATGTTTATGTATTTGTTTAGTGCATGCGTAAATGCGTGCTCTTTTGCCACGCTCCTGGCTAAACCCAACCTTATGATGGTGGCAATTTAAATAATTTGTTGGTAGCTGCAGAAAATTAAGAAAATGTCGGAAATAAAATTGAAATGAGTGAACATCACAAACATATTGGTAGGAAAGTATAATCCGCGTTTCACAGGGCTGTGATGTCAAATTGTGATTCAAATACTTGTTTGTACTTGACTCTTAACTTACTTGACCTTGCAAGTCCTCGGCGACCATGCAAGCGCACATGACGAAACTCATCTTGGCCAAGGAGACGACCACATCCCGGGACAGACGCATCCACTTATTCAAGTCGGTTTGGCCATAGAAGGCCATGGCGAAACTACTTAGTGTCAAGCAGCTGCTTGTCATCTCGATGATTAGAATGATCAAAAGAGTTGGTGATAGAAGCGTGCCAATTTCGGACACCTGGTCACAGACCATCTGGTAGCGGCGTCGAAACTGATAGATGTTGGGAAACCTAATCCTGTCTTCCTTGGCCTCGGCCAATTCCTTGGTTAGGTCCTCGTTGATGGAGAAAAAATGGTATTTGATGGCTAGGCAGATAATAATGGCCATGGACAGGGCTAGGCATTCGCTGAATGCACCAAAGCAGGCTATGACACCGATGAATATTTCATAGATAGCCTCGCTTTCATGTAGAGGTGAGCATTCAGCGTTTTCAATGCATATGATGAAATATTCAATGGGCAAACAAGTCGTGATCATTTCGAATGCTATCAAAAGTACTTGCAAGATGAGCAGAACTTTGCCGTACTTTCCCAGACCATTTTTGTATTGTTCCTGGTGGTTCATCATTGCCACTGATTTCGAATTTTCAAAATAATCAACAAAATGACTGTTCTTGGCAAGAATCGACATGAAAATTAAAAACCTTCCGATTAAGTTAAAATAGAGCAGAAATATTTCGATGTGGCCAGGGATGTGACCATAGGCGGTTGTTTGTTCCGGTGTGACTGACCCACCCAATTCGTTTTTTCCATTATAGTCCTTGTAGAATGGATAGAAGTATTCGTAGGTAGTGGTTGCGATGAGTGCGCCAAAGCCCAAGATGTAGAGCGCGGATATCACAATGAATCGGTTTATTCTACCGGGCTTGATGTTACTCTCAAGCACTCCGGTGATTGGACCCAGAGAGCCGATGCCGCATCTAGAAAATAGCCCCAACCAACGGGACATCACCAGAATCCCTCTCAAGGCGTCGTATTCTGGAACAGTTTCACATTCACGGTGCGATAAAATGGTAGATGGACAAATTGCTCCCTTACTTTTAAACAGAGTGCATTTGGTTGTATCACACATGTTGTTTGAGTTGCGCACGAATCATTTAAGAAATGTATTTTATGCGCATATACGGGATTATTTTAAATAAAAATTAGATTCGTCGAGTGGGATTCCACTAATTTACGCCACATTATTCAGTTTAATCAAATAAGTTCTATCAGCTACATAAACATGTAGCATGTAGCATAAACAAACAAAATAGGAAAGATAACAAATACCGGTACGTGTATGATGTTTGTTTATCGTTTACGAGTATATTAAGCAAAGCGACTTATCAGGATATTGCAATATAATTGAGACATTGATGGAGACGCTGGTTATAAGTAACAACAAAATCCAAAGATTTTTAATCGAACCATGGAACCACAACCTGGGAACAACATGATGAAAACAGCAACAACCATGGATACAAATATATTAAATAGTAGTTTGACAGAATAGAATGGAAATATGAGATATTTATAAATAATGTAGCAAATTCGAATATTATAATCGATATCACACGAGCAACACATGATGAAAACAGCAGCAAAAACTATGAGCATTAAAACATTTTATTGGGTTTTTTAAGAGGGGAAATTCACCTCACTGAGTGAAATAACAAATTGGAATATTGTAATCGATATCACACGAGCAACAACACATGATGAAAACAGCAGCAAAAACTATGAGCATTAAAACATTTGCTCAATGCTCAGGTCGTGTTGCTTTTAAGCAATGTATGAAGGGTACATTTTTACCAGTACCCACAGGATCGAATAAACAAGAGCCTGTGCCGGGAATTGAATCTTGGATCACCCGATCAGCAGAATGTTGTCATACCCTCTGAGCTAGACGGATCATACAATTTTTACCGTACGGTTTTTAATGGTGATTTATTGTTTGAATTGAAGCATGACGACAATGTAAGTGACAAGAAGTCCAATAATCTGTAAAATAAAATTGGATCGTGTCACACACTTGCATGTGTGTATCATGCATCCTAACTCAAGTTACTTTATCATTAATGTATGGTCAACAGAAACTGAAAGATGTTCATTTTTCATAAATATGTGAGGATAAATCATGCAGAGAGGAAATCAATTTTTTAATTACCATAGCCGATTGACTAATATATATGTTAAAATTTACACAATTCAATTAATTGCAAATTATTATTTCAGACTAAATTTATTCATGAAGTTAATACAAGATTGATAAAAAAAATTAAATGAGCCACTATTCATATCATGCAGCCCCTTTTCCTGCTGGCTTAGTGGACAAAACTTTTGACCATGCAATCCATCCAAGTGATGGCTCCAATTTAAAATTGGACCACTCTTATTGTAAAAAAAAAATGATTGGTATACTCTAAAGAGATTGGTTTTAATTTCAAAATTTAAAGTAAATTTACAAATTCACTCACCTGTACAATCAGACCATGATTCAAGTTTGTAAATGCTGTTACTGATAACGTGACATCGCTTGTCGTTATGGTCGTTTCAAACAGTCGTATCTATGTAATAATATTAACACAATTATGCGCATGTTGTTTCATTGTTTTTGTACACTCTTACATGAAAACTTTTGATCATACGCAATAATAATACTAAAATTTTGCTGACCTAAGTTGCGGGATTTGCTGCTCTTACCTGGAATTGACTCTCTTGAGATAGATAATCCAATCTTGTCCGGTGCATTATTTTAAGACCAATTTGTGCCTACAAAAGTAAATATGATGAGATTCTGTTTATATATCATTATAATAGATTTTTAATAGGAGCCGTTGGAATGCACTAGCTAATAAAATGTTTATTCTCGACCAAAGAGAACAGGATTATTTCAAGAAGTTGCCGTTTCCTGTTCTCTTTGGTCGTGAATAAACATTCTGTTTATATAATTTTTTAGATCCACTACTCTCCTGGCTGCATCCAACCATCTGATGGTGGCTATCTTGAATTTTGTTAACAGATGTAGCGAATTAAGAAAATTATCAAATTGGATAGGGTCAGTATCATTAGACGATAGAGAGTCAAACATAATCTTACGCCATGCAGTGTTGTCAAATTGTGATTCTATATGCGTATTATCTTAACTTACTTGACCATGCAAGTCCTCGGCAACTGTGCAAGCGCACATGACGAAACACATCTTGGCCAAAGAGAGGACCACATCCCGGGACAGACGAATCCACTCGGACAATTCGGTTCGGCCATAGAAGGCCATGGCAAAGCTACTCAGTCTCAAGCAGCTGCTTGTAACCTCGATTATTAAAATGATCAGCAGAGTGGGTGATAGAAGAGTGCCAATTTCGGACACCTGGTCACAGACCATCTGGTAGCGGCGTCGAAACCGATCGATGTTGGGAAATCTCATCCTGTCTTTCTTGGCCTCGGCCAGCTCTTCGGTTAGATCCTCGTTGATGAAGAGAAAATGGTATTTGGTGGCCAGGCAGAAAATAATGGCCATGGAAAGGGCTAGCAATTCACTGAACGCACCCAAGAAGGTAATAACACCGATGCATCCTTCGTAGATTACATCTATTATATCTAGAGGTAACCACTCGGCATTTTCAATGCATTTGATGAAATAATTCATGGGCAAACAATACGTGATCATTTCGAATGCTGACAAAAGTACTTGCAAAATGAGCAGAACTTTGCCGTACTTTCCCAGACTATTTTTGTATTTTTCCTGGTGGTTCTTCATGGCCACTGATTTCCAATTTTCAAAATAATCAACAAAGCGTCTGTTCTTGGTTAGAATCGTAACAAAAATTAGGAGCCAACCAATGAGGTTGACATAGAGCAATAACCATTGGATAAAACCAGTAATTTTGCCATAGGCAGCGTTTTGTTTCGGCTTGACCGACCCATTCAATTCGTATTCCCAGTCTTCGTCATCGTAGAACGGACAGATTAGTTCGTTGGTGAAGGTTATGATGAGTGCGCCGGTGCCCAAGATGTAGAATGCGGACATCACTATGAACCGATTTACTTGGCCTGACTTGATGTTTCTCTCGAGCGTTCCTGTGTTCGGTCCCAGCGATGCCGCATTTCGTAAGCCAAGGCCGCATCTCGAAAATAAGCCCAACCATCGGGCCACCATCAGAAGCCCTATCAAGGCGTTGTACTCCGGAACAGTGTCACGTTCACGGTGAGATAATATGGTGGATGGGAAAATTTTTACCTTGCTTTTAAATATAGTGTATTCACGTTTATCAGCCATGTTGTGATGATTTGGACAATAGTTGTTTGAGATGTGCATTGTACGGGATTATTTGGAGTAAAATGCGGATGCGGTTCAGTAAATAAACACCACCATAACAAGTAAGTTATACTATAACAAGTAAGTTATACTATAACAAGTAAGTTATACTATAACAAGTAAGTTATACTATAACAAGTAAGTTATACCATAACAAGTAAGTGTATTAAACCAAGGCTATAAATAGCATAAATGTCAACTGATCAGATTATTGTATTAAAATGGAGATATTTAAAGAAATGCTGTTTACAAATAACAAAAAAAATCCGAAGATTTCCATCGATATCACGTGACCACAACCACGTGATGAAAGCAGCAGCAACCAAAGCTAGGAATAACTTAAATGGCGATTTAACAGGTTTGGGATGAGGGATGTTGTTTATAAATAATAGAGTGAATTCGAATGTCGTAATCGATATGCCACGAGCAATATGGTGACAAAAATAGCAGAAAAGAACGACAATTTTTATTGGTGTTTTTATCAATTTTTAATGGTGTTTTTATTTTATTTGAATTGAAGCATAACGACGATATAAGTGACAAGAAGGCCAACAATCTGTAACAAAGAGACAAACGATTTTGCATGAAGCAAAATCGTGCAAAATATTTCATTAACACTGCTTCAACACGGTCAATATAAGCTGATACAGTCTATTTCATTTTAGTTTGATTGTTCATAGGAGCCGTTGTGTTGGAATAGCCTAAATTTGAAGATTTTCCTCGACCAGAGAGA
>JAUJYS010002011.1:0-15783 GCA_033995665.1 Melogona broelemanni
CGTGTGCGATTAGGACAGCGCCTGCGATCTCTCGGAGTCACGATGCGCCCCACTCTCAATCACAATTGAAAAAAGCTAAACCGGTTCAGCTTTTTGAATTTCGACAGGGCCTTAACATTTCGATATCTCACAATTTACCTTTTCAAGAGAGTCGATTTCCAAGAGTTTATTTTCTCATTCGCGAAATTTATTCCTCAACTTGTCAATCGGATCTTAACTTTTCATTTGTGACCTTTTAGTGGAATTCAACCTGCGCTAGTCGCCTAAAAGCGCACTATGAAATAAATTATCTGATAGTGACGAGTATGTCTCTAGCCCGTGTAAATCGACAGGAATTTGCAAGTGAATATACCTAGGTTCTTAGGAGGACGATCGTTTCTCAGAAATGGAATAAACTATAGACATTTTTAACGTTATACATCTATGTAATCTTCGTCTATGTACAAGGTGATTACAAAATAAGTGTCACCTTTTCGTATAACGAAATAATTGTAATTACAGATGTAAATATCAAGAAACGCATCACAGGCGATCTTGGAAATTGTAGTGTCGCTTCGACGCGCATTTATAAATTTCAATTATCATATAAGTTTAATAGTTTTGCAATCTTGTGTCTGTAAATAATGAATGGATCACATGCTATCATAATATGGCTTTTGTGTTTTTATTAATGCACACATCACATTTAATGTATTAAATCTGCATACGCGTACATGCAGGCCACTCATGATGAACAGTTTATGTCGTTCTTCATGACTGCTGTCTGCTGTACCATCATCCATCCGGGCAATGATTTTGTTATGGCAGCCACACCCACCATAGCCACTAAAACCCTGGCACTAATAGCATCTCATGGTGACTGTAAACGGTAGTGGCATTCGCGTATAGGATATGTTATCAACCTTTCGTATCTCGAGTGTCGACTTGTCACAAGATGGCGTAACTGTCGTTTATCGCTTCTCACAGTATGGGGTTGCATTTTTGGACTTTCTCTTCATTTTTAGTTGACTGAAGGGCGATTATTATTCTACTAACAGTTTGAACCAATGGGAGCCGGTGCAATAGTAGTCGAAATGTCGATACCATCAATGTTTTGATAATATTATTTATTGTTGAGGCTGGAGAGCATCCTGTAGCTGAGGAATAGCGCCCGCGGCGGATACAAAAATCCGCGGATGGGATCATCCATCCGTCTCCTCTGCGCGGTGGCGGTGGCGGGTAGCGGGTTGCGTCATCAAAATCTGTCTGCGCTCGGTTAATGCCGACAGCTGTTGCCGATTGTTTCCGCCGAATATTGATCAGTTGTTCGTAGTGCTAGTGCTGGTGCCTGTGTTGGAGTGTCGTCGCTGGTAAATTCTAACCCTTGATACCAGTTGTATATTTTTTTTTTCTGGCGAAGAAAACGGCTCGTCGGTCGCTGGCATCACTGCCATCTATTCTTGACAGCCGTCCATACACATGTATTGTAATTAATTAAAAGCATTTACGATGTGGTTAGGTTAATACGCCTGCCAATTTATTCAGTCTGAATTTGAAGACTGAATATAATCGTTTCGTGGATTGTATGGTGGTTCACAAGGTGGTTAACCGCGAAATACGTGTTCGTGCTAATTGATCTGCAGCGCAGTTGACCGTCACCAAATGCATGATTTATTAATTTTAGAAAAAAATTGGCAGGGGGGGGGAAGAAGAATATCACTGCAAGAGATTCTATACCCTTCGTGTTTCTTAGGTTTAGGTTTAGGTCTACATTAAAAATGTAGTGATGGTTTGCTATTGCCTTTCCCCGTGCAGTACCACGAGCCAATCCACCGATCGACTACACCGGGAATAGAACCCAGATCGAGCACGCTGATCTCGGCCAGATCGGACGAATTTAGCTTAGACTAGGCCAAATAATAAGGTTTCCCCCTGGGGGCTGTAAATATAGTAGTACATTAGCAGTAAATTTAGTACCGGTAGTATTGGCAAAAAATTGGATATCTCATCCATGACAGATCATTTGACCCCCTCCCCCTCCTCCACAAGCCTCTCTTCCCGGGGAATGCTTGCAGGTTCACATTGTATGAATAATTTTTTGGTGGTCCTTCTTGCAACCTAACTGAAGTATTGCTTTTTGTAGGTCAGGTGTTTCGGATTGCACATACGAGTACCACGGCAGCAACTGCAGGAAACGCACATTAATTAAACGAGCAGAGCAAATTTGACACACACTAGAAACTGTCTTTATGCAACACGATATTTGAAAAATGAAAAGCTGAAGAGGTTCTTCATTTAGATGGCAATTGATATAAAAGACGAGTTGCCTGTCCTTCGTCTTTCACGAAACCAATTTCTTCTTGGCGACGTTGGTTATTCTAGAGTTTTGTTTGTTTCGAAAAATTCAACTATTTGACTTTTCCATTTGCCGAAAGACGAGAACAATCGATGAAACTTATTTGATGTCCTGACAAATTTTGTTTACTTTTATGTCATTTCCTTGTCTTTCTTGCTATTCAATTCAGCTTTTGGTTGTCGTCCGCGCATGAAAGTTAGTGGTGCCCTGACTGCCTGGTGGCGTTCTGGAGCTGTTTCGCTGCAAATTATTACGCATATCAAATAGGGCGGAGATTTAACGTTCCCATCGCCCAGACCGGTGAATAAGGATTCGGCGAACTTAGCACCACTAGCGATATAAATTTTAATTCGCTGTTAAAACATCAGTACGGCTACCAGTAAATTTTAAAACCATAAATATTCTGTATTTCTTGTTTGTTTTTTTACCACCAATGTATCCGATTATTCACTTTTTCTTACGACCCGTCTAACCCAGTCGATATTGCAATCCTCTGCGGTGTAGGCGGTCACGGGTTCGTTTCCCGGCGTGGCCTTTCGCTTAATCGATCCCAGGGTACTGGTGAAAATGTGCCGCTCACATATTGCTGAATGAAAGAACGAGAACCATTGCATCACGGAATGTACAGAATGTCACATTGTTATATAGACTGCAGTGATAGGATATAAAAAATAAATGTCGGCATTCTTTTGTGTCTTCGCGATAGATTGTTCTTAGATATTTTTTATTTATTCTTTAACTCGCTATTTCAATTATTTATTTATGCTAATACGGAATTGAAAGTTTAGGGACGAGATATGCAGTCTAACCGATGCAATATTCTGCCTTCCAATCATCTTGTTTACCCATATTTTCCGGCTATTCACTGTTAGTCTGCAGTCTTTTTCCCGTTGCTGTGACAACCACTGTTTTGGTCTACAGTTTTATTATGACTGAACGTTAATTAAGCCGCGATCGTCGAGTTTGCATATACGCGTGCACACACGTGGCCTGTACGCTTATCGTGTGTCTCAATGAAAGTGGAACTTGGACAAATTGAGTTATATTTTCTTAAATATTTTATCAAATCGTTTGAAATTTTGCATGTGGCGACCTAGTATCTTGCTGCTTTCAATTCCAAAAGACAAATGGTTCCACATTATGATAACGCTCCAATGTCGTCTGGTGCATAAATCAAAGAGTTCAAAAAGGTCTTCTGCAATAAAGAGCGTTGCGTTGAAAAAAAAAACATTTTGCCAGCGAAACAATTCCAATGAAAGAAATTCAGATAAAATTTGAAAATGATGATTTCACATGAAAATATTCTTCAAAGATCTTGCAGTTACCCGATAGTTCAGTTTTTGTCGTCGACCATCGTAACAATCGTTAAATTTGTCAAGGTTCCACTTTTATCGAGACACACGGTACAAACGATATGGGAGAGATATTCTCCTTCGTCAGGTCCCGGCTGTCTGGCAGCCAAATTAAAACGGCAGCATATACTCAGCTCGGGGGAAATTCTATGCGGAATTTCGGTCAGATTTCAATTAGTCGATGCTTCAATAATAATGAGACAGACGTGCGCCGAGTGGACAGGGACTTTTAATCAAGCAGAGTAGGAGAGTACATGGTGCGTCGATAAACAAAATTTGATTAAATAACCCCTTACGGCATTCAATATCAAAAAACAATTTTTGCCTTCCGCTTTTCGCTTTATGTACATGTTTAGGTAGACGTCATTGCGATGTTTGATCAGGTTCGTTTGGATCGGGCTATTGAAATGTTATTCTGCTTGATTAATATTGCAGATGTATTCATTTTAATATTCGTGAATTTGGTTAACAATGCACTATGCGTATATTGCAGGTTCAAAAATGTCTCTTTACCCCTCCCCCCTTCCACCGATAATAAGCTTGAGGTGCCATCTGGTGGACTTGATATGAAACTGAAATGCTCGGCTAGCTTATCTTTGCTTCTGTCTTAGCTTCTTCTCTAGCTTCTCTCGTTCTTTGATTTAGCTTCTCTTAGACTGTGCGTGTGTAAAAAGTATGGCGTTGATTTTGCGTGTTTTCCATGCGCTCTTAACATTCTAGGGTTTAGGACTCTCATTATTTACTATATTTCATATTTTTCCTTTTACATTTTACATGTATTTACAAAATAGTAGTGCTCTATATATATTTAATATAGTTTAATAGTAATGTTTACTAGCATAAAAAGGTTGTTCTGCGATCGACAGAACAAAAAAATAACTCCAGGAGTGGGAAACCAAATTAACTAATAGTTGTCAATTCAAGAAATTGAATTATTCAGGAAAAATTGCTTTAAGAAAAAAATGCCCATGCGACTCTTGTGAATTTCTGGCTAGACAAATAAAAATTAATTATTTAAATATAATCAATATGTGCGTATCATTAACGTTACCATATGCCAACCGAAGTGTTAAGCTCTGTAGAATAAAGTAGATGCAGTTAAACTAAAATATTTTTGAATTAACATGTACCCCAATAATTGCCGTCCAAAAGAATGCCTTTTGTTGACCTCACGAATGTTCAGCATCCCGACCACGAACGACAAAGTACAGTATCGTCTGAAAAGGCGGTGGTAGAAGCCGGGCCCGTGAGCGCCTGTTATTAATACCAAAAAAAATGTATCTCACGGGGATACTCGATAGTGAGGCCTACAGAGAGGCTCTGAGCGGTTTATTAAAAAACTCCAAGTTGGGAGATGCTCCCGTAATGACGAAGGCTCGACTGCATATGCCGTGTGAATGTTACTCCGTGATGGTAGCGTGGCGTTGGCTCTCGTTTTGAATTATTCGTTATTGGTGCTAGCGTAGCCAGGGACGTCCGTCGTCTTTTTTTATTTCTCTCCTCTTTTATGATTGCCGTTGGGCCTGGCTACTGGGAATGAGTTTTCCACGATTTTTTCCCCTCTCCGATGCAACATGTATCTAGTCATCCTGAGACCATGCCAGAAGCGAGAAGAAATTTTTGTGTTCTTTTTCTAGATTTCCCGAAAATGAGCCGATCAATTTGAAAGAACTAGAAAATGCTAATAAGAACGATGGTATCCTCAGAACTAGAAAAAATTGTGTTGAAACAGCCTTTTATTTTCTCACAAACTCACGGAGCAATAGCTTTTTTTTACTAATGATATTTGCTAAGGAGGCTAACTGCATATGTCATGTATGACCCGATAAATATGAAATAACCAAAAACAATTATGATGGAATGATTTTGTTATTTTCTCACAAACTTACAGGGCAACAGCTTTTTTTTTTACTAATGATCTTTGTGAAGGAAGCTTACTTTGTTCGTATTTATCGCAAATCCTGATATTATGATTTGGAATTTAGTAGTGATGTAATGTGTTGTGTAATGTGCAACTTGATGTAATGTGCTGTGTAATGTGCAACTTACAAGGCACAGGCACGGATCTAAATGTTTTATTTTCATTCCAAAAGAAATCACGATATTTTTCTCGCCCGAAAAATTCCAGATATTTCGGTTCGGAATTGAGCCTGTATTTAGGGCATAGAAGGCGCTCGAGAACGCTATCCACCGAAATCTCTGACTGCTGGAAGTGGGCGTTGCTTTAATGTCCGGCAATTTGGAAACGCGCATGCCGTCTAAAGTGCATTCTCAGCGGCGCTAATATTTTTCTTCCGGTAGACGTGCTCGGGATGATACAGTAGCTCTCTACACATAGCACCAACTTCTGCAGGTTTAAGTTTCGTAGGTGGTCCCTAGGTCTTGCGAGGATGCGAGCTAAATTTGTGAGTGGTTTTAGCCCGCTGCTGATTGCATTGCGCCCCGTCATGGAAATGATAAACTCTAATTTTTTTCTTCTACCGGAGCATCGTCTA
The DNA here is from genome assembly GCA_033995665.1 of Melogona broelemanni. NCBI lineage: Eukaryota > Metazoa > Arthropoda > Diplopoda > Chordeumatida > Chordeumatidae > Melogona > Melogona broelemanni. The sequence goes on from JAUJYS010002011.1 coordinate 6,183, forward strand.
ACTGTAAGATCCATATCTGCAGCAAAATGGCAATTTGCGAAGGCTCTTAAGTTTAATATTCATATTCCGACAACGGTATGCTTTTTAATATTGCCTCGTCTTATGAGTTGAATGCTATTTGTCCCAAACTTTGAAGAGATGATTTCATTTTTGATTATTTCAATCCTGAATATCCGCGACAGTCTTGAAACAAACTAGCTGTATTTCGTTATGAAGTAAAAATAGTTCATTTTCTAGAGGCTTGGCTGGCTGACTCTCTACTTCCTTTTGGTTTGCGTCGTTCCAACGTTGCATTGCACACCGCCTTGGCAAATTTATTCCTTTTTTTTTCAATGCGACGCTGCGAGCGACTTTCATAGTTTCGCGGAAACATCCCGACATGATCCGATGATAAATATAGACAGATCCTGATTCATGAAGATTAATATTCACTTTCCATTAAAATTGTGTCAACTGAACAACAGCAGCGGTGGGGGAGGGGCGCTGAATCCGATACGTCGCGTCGACCAACTACTAATAGAACAATTCTTTATCCCGCGCATTGACGCAAATACCTTGCAGACAAATATCCTGTACAACTACTATTCGAAACGTAACCACAGTAGGCTCTCGAGGCGTCAAAGATAATGGCAGGGGAATCGAATAACACAGTATCATCCTGGCGAAGCCGACGGGAATTAAACTATGAAACGAGATTCAAAGTCGAGTTTGTCGATCGCCACCAGAGGGCACTAATAACTGTGATGCACAGATGGGATTGAAGTCTGCCGGAAGCAGGGTTATGATTTGTCGTTACAATGTTACCGTATTTTACAGCATTTTGTTTAGCATGAACCTTGATTGTCTGTTTGGTTTAACTTCATTGAAGTCCTTTTTAACCAACTTTCACACGTCTTTGAGAGCTGAAATTTTATTCGCAGCTCAGACTCATTTTTTTTTACGGATCCACGAATGATCTTTTTATGATAGGAGGGCACTTCGTTCAAAGAATTGTCAAATTAAAATTTTAAAGTGATATTACAGCGCAAAGAAATTAATCCAATATTAATATAGATCTTAATGAAATATTTATTGGTGTCAGCATCTCTAAAAATTAAAAAATAATTATTATTTTAAATAAACATAGCAAGGCAATGAGGTTTATTAGAATCGTTTTTTTATATTTTAATTCGACGATGCAGGTCTCTGTTGTGTTTCATAGAGTAATATATTCCGTAGCCGGAATAAGGTCCCATGTGTTCAGTTTCGAGACAGTTGAGTTTATTTTTCCTTAATTTTGAGATGAATTGTTTCCACTCTCTTTGCGTTCAGCCAATGCGCGAGCGTGCGCTTGTTTGTGTGCCACGGGGACGCACGCGTTTTGTGAATATGCAAAATTGTTATTAGTGTTTTGTCGTGAGCCGAATGCTAGATTGCGGGTGGGCGATGGAAACGATGAGTATTACGGCTGTGGGCGCTTCTACAGTGTATGTATACAAACGTTTCTTCTTGTACATACCAATGTTTGCCTACTTGTAGCCTTTAATATGAAGGAGGGGAGGGGGGGCTGGTTTGTATGTCCAGGAGCTGGGGATAAGGAATGGGCGGGGGCGGACTTTCTCTTCCTAAGCGCACGGCCAGTCGGACCCTAAATTTGGAGGTTCCCACTAACAATTTTCTCATATGGGAAGTTACGCGTGGCATTTTTTATTATTATCGGAAGGTAAATGTTTTCGTGTTGCAAAGCTGAACCTCGGGGAAACTGCCTTTGATTTTTAATAAAATAAACGATGCGATTAAAAAAAAATCAATATATGATTATAACATTAAAATTAAATTAAAATAAAAACACAGATGTTTTTAGCCGTTTTTTCAAAGCTGTTTTCTAAAACGCTTGACATTTTATTTTAATCTTAAAGCACCAGCAGGTGGATTATAACATTAAAATAAAATTCGGCCAGGATGCGCTTCAACACGAAATCTAAAATAAACGAAACGCTGCAGGGAGATGGTCAAGGCTCCTGGTAAATAAAATTACCGCAAATGGCAGTGGTGAAATAAATATTTAAAATTTTGCAGCATTTTCAAAATCGTTCAGATCATTGCTGGACAGCCCCTGTACATTCATCTCAGTCGGGTCTGGATTTTATCGCTGTTATTAAATTTAAAAAAAATATTGAATGAGTGATATAAATTATAAAATATTAAATGAAAAATAAAGTATTGTTTGAATTTTAATTCAAAACGCAACATGTATTTCCTAAAAGAAAACGTTAAAAATCACGGCTGTTCTTTTCTCCGATTTTCTTCAAGTGTGTTTTTGCTTAGACTTTCCACTGGGTTTAATTTCGGGCGACCATGCATTGCTTTACTGGTATGATGTGTTCTTTTATTGCGAGAGATTCGTGGAACCGAGAATGAGTCCGCCCCGGGTTGTAATCGAAATAAGGGCTTCTTCCTATTTTCATGTTTGTTGGAGACGGCGACGGCAATAATTCCTATTGCGGAATGCATTATTTTAATTCCGAGGGGGGCGCTGCCGGCGCATATTTCAAGATGAACTATATTCTCGTGGAGGCATACCGATATTAGGCATCCGGTGTTTGCTGAATGCTAATTTCTTAAGAAATGGCGCACTTTCGCAAAAATGTAGAATTCTCTCAACCGTACAACAATTTTCTAGCCCGTGCACGTAGTGAACACTAGTCCACTATATAAAAAAAAATGCTTTCAGACATCACATTTAGGTCTACTGCAAGCCATTTCCCTTAATATACTCAGTTAACCTCTGTACAATCAATGCACGCGGTATTTATCACATGAGTGCCCCGTGTAGCAAGGCAAACCCGCACTGCATTCTTGTATTGCTAGTTTTACTTGCCACTTATTGCAGCTTTATTCGCCTTTACAAACCTGATCACAGAAATTTGCCTCTCAATTTAGCATTTGTCCACAAAATTTATTTATTCCAACTTCTTCGTTTTAAGTTTAAAAGTTTAAAATTAATTTTAAGCATGCATAATCGCGAAAGAGACGTTTTTTTACAAATTAAATTAAAAATTATTTTGATGCGAATAATCTGCGATTCATGTGTACTGTAAGGTTATATGTAAGGTATTTTAGAACTAAAACAATTGCAAAATATGATAAATTAAATTAATTTTAGTGTTTATTAATGTTAAATCATGTATTTGTATAAATATGATTTATCATTTGGATGAATATATATAAACATTTTTATCTGCTTCTTAGAAATATTAAAAAACGCTCCCTGTTGCCTTGAATCTTTGCAATGTCCATTCAGCTAATCATATTTGACAGCACTGACCCAACGAGTTTTTTTTTCTATTGTACACGCGACGCGATTTTTTTTCAGATACCCGTTTCAGTATTCGGACGGGAGCAGACTTCAGTCGGACTCCCCTAGCATCAGATACGCCCTCATAACGACCGAATTTCGTGTACTCGTATATTTTATTTGCGGGACTGGTGGCATATATGGTTAAATGCATGCACGGAACGAACTTTGGTGTCGTCTCCCCGAAGCTGGTACCCGGCTTCCTGCTAAGAATTTCGAGTACGATCGTTCACGGAAGAAATAAATATAAAAAATAGTGTACGATATTTCATCGACGTTCCATCGACGAATGCCGGAATTCAATTTAGAATACAACTCACGGGAAAGAATGCTACGCGTCTTCTTGATGGAATGAGTTACGCCAAATGTCTATGCAAAATTATGTTAGTCGAAAGTTTTTCTGTGAAAAATATTTCAACGATGAATGCGCAAGCTTGCAATTATAAATGCAATCTAAGAAATTCTGATTTTTTGCTGGCTGGGCTAGCGATTTCTATTTGATAGTTGAATTCAAAAATAGCAAATTGAAAAAGAAAGAAACCCCCAGTTGTTAAAGGTTTTGTAGGATTTTAGAATTCTGAAAAAATGTTGTTAAATCTGTGAACAATTCCAAAAATCGTGTCTTTCGTGTTTTTTGGTTTCTTGTGCTCATTGAACTTCGATTATACCACATATGAACATTGAATTTATGTCGCAACTAATACATCTGTATCTACGACCTGCTAGTTTTCATTTCACTTTAAAGAAGACCTAGCATTCGAAATGTCGTGCATTTTATTCTGTTGTATTTCAAGTAGAATGTTTATCAGGTATATTACCATCGCATTATGTTAAACTAGTTATATTATTGGTGCAATTTATTTTTTTAACCAAAGTTAAAGTTTCATTTTTCCACTCCAATATAGTGGCCCCGCTTACGAATAATTCAATAAGCAAATATATACGCGAATAATAATTCAGGTAATCCTCGAGTATGTGCGAACGCGGTGGTTTTCATTTGTCGGACTATAATAACGAGGTGCCACTGCATTTCAAATCGGGTTTTTATCCTTAACGTCCATTGGAGGGGCGGGACAATAGTGTGGAGAAGTGAATCGGTGATAAACAAGTCGAGCGGTGGTGATCCCGTTGCGCTTTACGTCACTCCTCCGTCCGAAGTGCGCCGGCGAATCTTTGGTCCGTGTCTCACGCGAGTGCGTTGCTCACGCTCTCTATTGATGAATAACGAGATGCAGAATCGGTAAATCCTCTCGGGGATTTAGCGTCCTCTCTCCACCGCTCAAAAGAACGACGACGGGTGGGGGAAAATCGTTTCGGACGATGCGGACTCTACGCGTCCCGTAAGCCGGGAAACACGCGCGCCAGCGATTCGAACGGCGAGTCCGCCGGCGGAAACAATGCCCTGGATGGCTGCTGGTGAATATTCGGAGGTTCTTCTTATATCGAGATTCCGACGTTTATAGGCTAAAATGAAAGCTTACAGGATGTGCTTGTGGTATGGCTGGGGAAAGTGAAGAGCGGCTTTGGTAAACGATACAATATGCGAGGGTTGTCCAACATCGGACATGGACGTCGCTTTTTTATATAAATAAGTCTGTCGCAGAATTCTCTTATTTCTTGCAACCTTCCGAGATCCCGTGTGCAGTGCACCCGTATGGATACTTAAAAATATATGTATGACGCTTTCTTTGTCAGTTCAGAGACAAAATGATATATATGATGTCGTGCGGGAGGAATTGTGCGATGAATTGGCGTGGATACTGTGGTGTAAGGAATTCCTTTCCAATAATCAATTCTTTACCTAGAATTTTTATTTTTTTGTAGTATTTTTTTTCTTTTCTTTTCGACTATTGTGCAATGCAAGCTATTCTGTTCAACTACTTCTTGGCGCTAAACAGCACTACCTGAAAGATGAATTTTCACAAGTTCTCCTTGATAAGAAAAATGAAAGACTGAGCCTGAAATAAAGCCCGCGATTGGAGTGATCAAATGGCCGATTGGTGTAGGTAGTCGAAAAATATTGATTTGACACCAAAAAAATATGAATAAAAACAGAAAAATACAGAAACTTATTTTGACATCAATACAAAAAAAGAACATTTAATTTATAACTGTTCATTTTGGACCGACCTAGCATCAAATGAAATGCCTGCAGTTCCGATTTGGAATTGCAAACGATCCCCGTAGTGAAGTGGCGCTCGATAGCCGGGCTTTGGCGGCAATAAAACAATAGGATGTCATTTACGATTAAATCGATAGAAGTAGTTTAACGAAAATACAAATGGACGCCCACTGGTGTCTCTTCTATTACCGTCTCTAAATATCCTCCTGGGGTCCTGCTTGGATCGCAGATGAAAACACGAGAAAATCAAACGATAAATATCTATTGCTAGTTGGGGAATTTAAGATTCGATTCAGTTCACTTGTTTCTTACAAACGCGTCAATCCTAAATACGGTAGTATACTGAGTGTTTGCCTGCGTTCGGGGGCAACCGATTTCGATTGCTCTAGGATAATACTTATGACAATTTTGAGTCGTAAAAGTTTTTTGTTTTTTTTCCGGATCACTGTAGTGATTAAAACTACAGGAGGTTATTGTACCTCTCGCGTCGCTGCGGCGATATATGAGGGGCACATTCCAGTACCAAAAGTTGATATCCAAATGTGTATAAAAGGTGCATTATGTTTGAGGCTTTAGCGTTTATTTTTAATCAATATGCATGTATTTTGCTGTGATTTCTAAACAATTAATGCTGCATGTTTACACCGTAAATGTGGTGAAAGTTATTCACGTGTATTCCCTATTTTTATGTAGCTTTCCTAGTAGCTGTCATATACGATTTTCGAAGGATATCGGTGCTTTCTTTAGACTCTAGTAATACATTATTTTTGAACCAACTGACATAAATGTATTGCGTTTACAAAGGCCGTGATATTCAAAGAGGAAAATATGGCGTGATACATAATGCTTCCCGGTGTTGATGTCTATTCCGTCAATCCGTGAGATCTCTCGGGGAAAACGCCACGCTAAATGCACAAGGCGGGCAAGTGGGCGAGCCGGCGGGCGGGCGTTTGCTCTCTGAGAGTCGGCATCGCAAATGCAGCCAGCGCGTAATTAGTTTAATTGGCGCAGTCGGTCGAGTCGAGGAGAAGAAGCACCTCCTCGGGAGATGTCGCGATCCGCCGCGCATCCTCGCGGCAGGCAGACAGAGACTAGCGCAGACCGATTGTTTAGCCGCTAAGCTCCCGCGGGAATGCAAATGGAGCCTGAATTAGCGGAAGTCGCAGCAGCGCTATCGATGTCTGCGTCTACGTCTGTACGTTGTCCTCAGACCGGCTTCGCCAGAGAGCTATAGCGGCGATAAAGATGAGCGAAGCGCGGGGAAATCTCTCCCGTGGCTGTCGACTCTTGGCCGTCGGCAAATCGATGTAGTTTTTTTTTTTTTAAATCACCGTTGTGCCTAGTACACTACAGGATTACTGCACCCTTATGTCTCTATGGAGATGTGCGAGGGGCAGGGAAGGGAAGGGAAGGGATGGGGAATGGCAGATGGATTAGCCAGGCTGCATGATCCACCCCTAAGCTCCGGACTCCCTAATGGAAGCTCAGGGGTGACGCCAGTACCCCAGTCTAACGAATAAACGAAAGCCTGTGCCGGGAATCGAACCCGGAACCGTTCGCTTCGTAGTATGTTGCCATACCCACTATGCCATCGGTACGTACACGAATTCCGACCGCTCAACCATTTTATTTTTCCGGCAAAAATAATTTGCCTCACAAACTGTTCTTCCAATACAGATTGATATCTTTTAGACAATACTAAAAAATATTAGAAGGGAAAATGGATCCATTAACTGGATCACGATTCCTTTGACCTCAACTGTCATCATGATGATTTCACGTGGTTTTACTTTCTGGCCAGGGCAGCGACCACAAGGCCCATGAGATCCAAAATGATATGGGGGTTTTTCTTCCAGATTCAACCTGAATATGACCATAAATAGGAATAATACATTAAACAAGTAAATGAGCAAACATTTTCACAAATTGAGCAGAATGTAAAAAAATTGCGAAATTGCGCATTATGTAAGTCGAAATTTAGATTATGTAAATCGAAATTTAGATTATGTAAAGTGTTTTCACCTGTAAAACTAATATGTAATTACAAGAGAGAAGCATTTGGCATAATCAAATTTTTTGACCATTCGCTCAGTTATTTTATTTTAATAGATTATTCTTATTTATGACCATAGTTGGTTGTGTGAACTCCGAAAGAATAATCCAGTTTTGGCTTGAGTCTTCTGGTCTCAATAGGCTAGTCTACTGGTCTACTGGTCTCAATAGGCTAGAGCGATGAACGTGTATAAAGTGCTAGGAAAAGTACACACACACACACGAGACTGTGCAACTACACTGGTTGCGGACTTAAATGAGAAAGTCAATATATCTTGATGCAATTTGGCAAGATGTTTTCCGCCGGCGGCGCCCCGGCCCCATCTGTTATTGATGGACGCGCGATTTGTTACCGTGCTCCCCATGTTAGTTCACTTTGCACTCTCTGCCCGTACCAACTCCAATCCCACCACCCACTGCCAACTCGCTAATTGACCTCGACATACAGTCTCGGACCCGAGGCTTCATTGTCCTGTATGGAGAACGTCGGTGAGGAAGAAAAAAAAATCTAGAGTAAGGGAAAGAAAAATCACATTCTTCGTTCCATCACAGCTTGAATAGCTGCTACCCATGCTATCGAGTTAGAAGAGAAGTAACTGTGACCGGGGGAAGTCCAATTTGCCGTTTCTTATCCGCTGGAGCGAATGCCTTTATTCGATGTTGACTAATTGTTCCCTCCAGTTTGGCGGCGGCGGGGGAGGGGTTCCGATTCTCGCGCTCTGTCGGCCGACCGCAGGCAAAGAGTTGCCATCAGATTGAATCGTTAGTGCGGCACCGAAATTCCCCAGTGCCGATGGGGATTGCTGATACAATTCAGTCTTCTATTACCACTTGCTAACCACAAATTGGCACCTTCGATAGATAAAATCTCTTGGCGTAGGGCTGGTAAATGAAAATATTTCAGACATTTTCATGTATCTGACGTTAGAGAAAAAATTCGAATTGTCCTGTAAAAAAACGACGAAATGAAATAAAATAAATTTTTTATTAAATTTAAAAAATAACGATACACGAGATCACTTCCTCTCATGTTGCTAAGGCAATTAAATGTCTAATTTTCACCCAATACCCGGAATCAAATAATCGAGAGCTCGCGCCGGGAATCAAACCCGGGACCGTCGCACCACAGTCGGTCGCAATACCGATTGGACGAGTCGCGTCCCAGTTAATATTAATAGAGATTTTAAAATATTTTTAATAACGGGATTTTTAAGTATAAAAAATTAATTAAAAAATACATGTGTAAACAACTGAAAAACTATGCATCAGCCGAATAAATAAAATTCCTGATTTTGGGCACAAAGTGAAGTGGGTACTTTTTCCAAACAGACTTGCATATGAGAGGGACGAGGTCCGGTACAGCGCCGGGAAAGAGACCTCGTCCCTCTCGTTTTGATTTATAGACGTCCTAACCCACTATTAATTATTAGACTTGCATATGTTTGAGAATACACAGTGATTGTTTCCATATAAGCGTACGTGATCTCTTGAGGAAAAACTCCCCACGTATAGGCGTCCCGCTTGCTGTGTCGCCAATCGCACAGGTGTACCCGGGGGTATCCAATAAGAAATCTATATTCCGACAGAAGCCATCAGTGACGTGGCCATTTTCTGGTATCATTCGACTCGGAATCGGGCCATCACGCCAAGAAACAATTGAATTGGCCGGACGCGTGCATTCCTAGGTCCGATGCGAGTCGGAAAAAAAATGGTCTCGGGATTGGTAGTATGTTTAGCAAATGGTGACAGTCACAGGTCCGGCAAAATGCCGTTTGAGGCGTGACCAGGGACTGCAAGACGCCCCGTTCGAAGCCGAGAAGCAGCGAGATAAGTGCCATATGCTCACATTTGACATTTGTCAGTGATCCAGTGTTCGAATCCTGAGAACTACTGAAACTATTATCGTTTTTAAAATAATTTTTAAATTACTTGACGTAGTCGGTATTTTTAAAAACTGCCGGTTATATTCCCTGTGTGGACTCTTGTTTTTTATTCAAGGGGTACTGTTAAAATAACCACCTCTGTATTCTGCCAAGAAAACTCAGGGGGCTTCTGCTCCCTGAAGTCACCAGGTGTCGGGGGATCGAGGG
>JAUJYS010002012.1:0-15771 GCA_033995665.1 Melogona broelemanni
GTTTAATTTAAAAAAAAAAAAAAAAAAAAAAAAAAAAAACTTAATTAAATTAATGCAGTATTCCTGTAGTGCACTAGGCGCTCGGTGAAAAAAAAACAAAAAAATAAATAAATAAATAAAAAAAAACTTCGTAATAGGTGAACAATATTGGATTAATGTAGAGACCTATATACATCAGTATCTACAAATTTAATTTTATTTAATTAAGTAAAGTCATTTCTTATACTGCTGTTGAATCGCTTGGTTGCGAGAAAACGTGTAGACAGCCGTGAGCGATTTTAAACATCTACTAATTGAATTCCTAGCCATACCAGTAAAGGAACCCGGCTTACGACCCGCACTTGTAGGATGTCAGGCACACGTCAAATATCCCTACCTAAGTCTGAAAACTAGGTTAGGCATAAATACCGAACCAACTATGGAAGACCTTGATACGGAAACGTGGATAAACTCCATCAATAGGTGCATTTGTCAATGTAATTGTTGCATGCAGGGTGGGGCAGTCATTGACGCATCAGAGCAAAAAAAAAAATTAAAACTTGCCAACTCGTGTCACATCCATATAACGCCACATCAGCTTATTTTATCACGCCTAATAAATTTAGAATATTCGCCGGCCATTCGGCATACATAATAAGCCATATGGTCGCCGATAAAGCATTCCAGTTGCGCGTAAAAATCGGTTGCCAGGTAACGCATACGAAAACATAAAAGGTTACATTTTAGCCTACAAAATTAACAATCGACTAAAGGACTTTTTGGCACGAACTGCACATTTTTATAACGCTTTGATTTACAATAGTAACATTTTTGAGCCAGTGGTTTGTATGATAGACGACGCCTGACCGTAATGGTAAACGCATTTTGAATTGGGACGCTTTTTGTAAAAGCGACAGTAGCGCAACTATTGAATAGTTTTGTCATACTCTGCTCAATTTTTCCCCTTTCATAACCTTTAAATCCATAATACCCTTAAAAACATAACTTCATGGGATTATGTATCCCCTCTAAATGCTTGTGCATTTTTGTGTGGATACATTTTTGATGAAAAATTTGAATGGAATTGAAAATTTCAAATTTTGATGAAATGGTAAATTAAAAAAATTAGCAGACCAGCATTTTTTTGTAAATTGTCAATTAAGGCGGAATCGTTTAAAAATACAAAAATGGCCGACAGTATTGCCGACTATTGTTCAAATATTGTGAACAGTCCTAAGCTCTGCAACAAAACAATGTCTCAAGCAAACTTGTTCCCCACTACGACAAACTTCGCAACGGGAGAAAATGGGAGTAGTAGCGCTGAATCCATAGCGTATCGTCGAGACAGCAGAAACTCCACAGAAAATAAATCGCGGCGAGTCTCGCCTGGGGTGCAACTTATTACGAGCTATCGACTAGCGGCCGCGATAAGCAGACGGATGCAGAGGGCGCTGGAATCGCAGCCCGAACCACACAACAGAGAAATGGAAATATATACGGCCTGGAGGCTTCGTCGGCGCACAACAAATGGGAGACCTTTTTTTCCCGAAGCTGGAAATAAGATTGGGAAGCACGATATTTTAACTGATTCGAGAGGCAAATAGAGCTGCACAAACCTAATAAATGTCGTTGGAGCATGACCGGAAAAATAAATTGTCACCGAGCCTATCTGACTTTCCACTTTGGCAAAGTGACGCAATTTATTGTCAATGGGAACAATGCCATAAATTTGTACACCATATTTCGATTCCAAGCCATTCACATATTTTTAATATTCAGCACTGACAATACATTTAGAAATACATATACAATGAGTATTCCGTACTAGAAAGAGATACCCCTCCTTCATTGGGAGAGGGGGGGGGACGTGATTGCAACGTGAGACGTTAGGTATTGTATATTTTTTTTTTGTTCCGGATCACTGTAGTGAATAACACTACAGGAGGTTATTGTACCCCTCGCATCGCTGCGGCGATATATGAGGGGCACATTCCAGTACCACAGAATCGAATAAACGAAAGCCTGCGCCGGGAGTCGATGACCATAGCCACTGAACCACGGAGGCCGCATTATTTTCTCTACCCCTCGTGTTGCTATAGCAATAGATGAGGGTCACATTACTGGGGTGATAACCCTAAAAATATTTTTATTATGGTCAATAATGAAAACAAACATTTACATCGAATAGACGAGAGTTCGCGCCAGGAATTGAACACAGGACCGCCGAACCGCAGCCGGTTACAATACCAACTGGGCTACGACGAGTTCGTACATTGTTCCCCACATAATTTTGACATAAAAGTAACGTCGTTGAAAATCCATTTTATTAGAAATTTTGGATAAATGTTTGCCTGAAAATTTTCAGGGATATCCACGGGGGAAAAGTGTTCTCAGTTTCGATGCGAGAATCCTCAGAAAATTAATCCCACGTGTTTCGGCGACCGAGGTTTTTGTTCTTCAATCCGAGTTGCTGTCGGTGCTGCCGCCGCGCATGCAAACAAAATCGCCTGTCATCAAAGTTAGCGACGCAAAAATAACATACGGCCCGTACGTATATACCCCCACCGTTCGCGACGAGTCGTCCTTCGCGCGACAAGATTGTCACAGAACCATCAAACCATAATTGAAATTAGCCCGCAGTACCTAGTTAGTGTGAAATGTAATTCCGTCTTTCCGTCGGGCGTTCTCGCGATACGTTTGGCAATAAACGCGGCAATATCCGTGCGCGGAATCAAGACGAGGCCGTAACCGAACGGATGCTCGGGTACATCCTCAAACAAACGTACTTAAAATGAAGGGTGTAAGGCCCAGTTTACGCGATAGCGCTGCGCTGTCCACGTTTTTTTTTTGCCAACTACTGTCGCCGTATAGACAGAAAGTTGAAAACAAAAGCAAAAATAAAAAAGGTTGGCGCAAAAAATACTTTGAAAGGAATGTGTCCATGAGGATCATTTGCGTTTGAGATCTTGTTTGAGAATCTCTGTTAGAGGAAAATCATTACAATTTTTAATTGGCAGACTTTTTAATCATCACTGCATGAAATTACGTACCACTCGCGTTATTATGTCAACAATTGAAGGGTATATTGTCACCAGAACGCCGGGATCGATTAAACGATAGCATGCGCCGGGAATCGATGGAAACCATCGCATCGCAGTCGGTCGAAATACCGACTTCGAACCGAAAAAATTGAGATGACTGGTGATGCGGGTTCGCACACCAGTTAGGGTGAAATTTAGTTTCCAAAAAAATAATGAATGTCCAGGGCGTGTTGGGCTGACGATGGAGATGACGATGTATGGCTCCATCTTTATAACGACGGAACAACCCAAAAATGCCTGCCGAAAAATGACATGGTGGGTGTCATTTTTAGCACCCTGCTCCTGATTCCAGCTCCACGAGTCCACCCTCCAACGTCTACGGCCTCGTTAATAACAAATCATGCGAGTGAGCGTGGCGCGCAATTTTTGAAACGACGCGAGAGCAACTATTCCTCGAACGTCGTTTATAGAGGCATGCTGCCAATACATACAGGCATCTCTCACACTGGGGGTATCTAGGCGCCCACGCATACACATACGCATAGACAAACACGGCGTCAGCGACTCAAGCTAGTTTCAAAAGAGAAACCCCCATTTTAGTCGGGTGTGGGGAGGAGAAGTGCGCACTAATTTCGCGCGCGCCGCGCTCTCCGATTAAAATTTTGATTATCCGGTCGGGAATTTTACGGCCCTGGCGCGATAGGAAGACTCCAGTGCGCGTCGCCCAATGGAGTCTTGAAAAGGGTGGCGGTAGGTGGGTGGGGCTGGGGAAAGACGATGATGGCTGAGTATTCTCGCAGGGTGCTGCTGATATAGGGGGAGGCGAACACTATAATACGGGTTGTCTTTCGGTTTGTCTCATCGGCTACAAAACCAACGAAGTACGAAATTATTTAAAATAAAACAGCTACGAATGTTCATAAGAATTTAAAATTAAAGTATATAAAAAAATGTGAATGAAAATTATATGACGCCGCTGGACCAGCGGGATGTCGATGAACGAGATCACAACTAAATGTGAAAAAAAAAAATTTGGGTAATTTTGGGTCTCCAAGTGATTGATTGGGAGATTGAAGGGGGGATGGCTACAGCCATTAATTTGTGATAAACTGTTGTTTGCAGTTTATTTTTATTATTGACAATTATGAATGTGTCTAGATAAGGAATGGTATTGTGTTCAAGAATTTCAAAGGTGAATTTAATGTTGGGGTGTATCAAATTTAGTGAAGAAACAAGTTGATCGATTTTATCATTATTGATAATAACAAAGCAGTCATCTATGTAACGGCAATATTTCCTAGTTAGAAATTCAGTGCTATTTGAAAGTATGTATGCGTCATATTTTTCCATAGCAAGTTGTGCAAGTGGACCAGAAATTCCACTGCCCATAGGTAAGCTTGTATTTGTATTTGTTTATAAGTGTTATCATTAAAACTAAAGTAAACCCAATTTAATAAAAAAACCTCTGTGATGCGGTATACTAGGGATAAATCGCAATATGTAAGTTTGATGAAATTACTCGGATTAATTTCTGAAAGCATGTCTCACGAATTTTTTTTTTCTTCTGATTTTAATTTACACACTTCAATCGCCTACAACATTACACCTGAGTATACAAATTTATTTATGATTTTCACATAGACATATCGTATAGACATACGTTGATTACTACAAATTAATATAATATTTAATCGAATTAAATATTATACTGCGATTTTTCCTACTAAAAGTTCAATCAAAATTTAAAGTGCCAAAGACTACAAAAAGTTTCAGAAAACGTCATTCGACGTGGTGACGTCACCCATAACCGAAATCTTATTTTTTTACAATCAGTGAGCGTCCTTACTGCAGTGGATAGCACAACAAGAGATTCTGTACCCCTAAAAACCCGTGAGCATTTTCACCAGCACCTCGGGATTGGGATCAAATAAAGAAAGGCCGAGCCGGGAATCGAACCCGGGATCGCCGCACACATAGCGAATGCTCTACCCCTGAGCTGCAACGATCGTTGTCACACATCACAGACATCCCGGTTCACCTAGTTTCAAACGCAAACTGGCAGCAAAAACGCCGCGGTCCATTTTAACTGGCCCATTGTTAATTTTTTTATTGATTTTTAACAGAACGATGAGGGATAACTTAAGAATCGTATTGACGTGAATTTGTAGCACTGTACAGGTTTATAATTTTGAATACCATATCCATTTTTTGTAGGGCGTTACCATTTGCAGTGCTCGCCACCGATATTGCCATCAATGCCAAGACATACGACGCAGGCACTTCCTCCCACTTTCCCCCCATTCCCACTCCCAACCGAAAACACTCCCAGCCCCAAATTAAAACGAACAAAGCGTAAAACCGAAATTAACGGCCGGGGATCGTTAAGGAACAAGCGGGAGCAACGAGAGCTCGCGTGACGTATACATCCATGCGCGGGCCACAAACATCTATCGGAACCGGAGGGGGTATCTATATAGGCGATATGCATGGGGGAGTAGGGCATTCCAGCAAACACCAATTCTCCCTCCCCCTAACCACCCGCCATCCAGGCAGACACTCCTCTTAATTCGGCACCGCCGGAAACCATATTTCCAGAATTTCTATTCCTGAGACCACATAACATCAGTAAAACATAATAACAATTGTGAAACAGAAAAAAAAAAGTTCTGAAAGCGCTACCAGTTAACCGCTACCAATAAGTAGTTTATTAAGTTTGGTATGTAATTATGTGTTATGCAATTATTTGCTCCCCGATGGCATCAAACACGAAATTAATGAGAGTTCCGAATGCAGTTCGATCAGACTAAACTATTTGGAAATTTGATCATTCTGAAAAATCTTAATCGAACTTGATGAATATTGTTGGATCTCCATTTTTTCAATTTTTTCTATTTTTTTCATATTACGCGCTAAAGAAACAGTCAACTCGTATCCAACCCTGTATGACCAGAAGACAAGCTCGCCAATGTTGCCGATCAACATATGTTGATGAACGATCAACGATTGTTATTTCTGCTTAGAATAACACACAATAAAGTGACAATAAAGATTCAATAAACATTTTATAATAATTTTAAAAAAATAAAAAATAAAAATTTAATAGAGAAAAACTCTAAAAAATAATTCATGTACCTGGTACAAGTATACGTCGGTATTTGTATTGTGAAAAACGACTCCTAGGTTTGCGATTGATCTTAGGAGGATACGTTCGAATGCTGCGCCAGCGGAACAACAAAGAGCGAGAGAGATCTCGAATCTGATTTTTATGATTACGATACGACTGTCGACGCACGAAATTCAAGTATAGTAGATCTACAAAATTATGAGGAAACGTGCGCATGCCTCTTTATAGAACGCATATCCCTAATTGGATAGTATTTTTTCCCCCTCCTACCGACACACCAGTTATCCATTGACGCTCGATGATATCCCTCGCCAAATCCCCTTAAGTCCCACTATATGGTTTTTCCTAATTCCTAATATTTCAAATATTTAAAAAAGGCGCCATCGCGGCGCTATTCCTTTTCCCCCTAGTTATAGCTCGTTAGAATGTAAAGGTTGTCACTAACGGTATCCGGCAAAAGAAAAAATAGTTATGTCCGCAAGAAAAATTTATTTTTTAACAGACACGAGTTCACTGTTCGCGTTGCTCAAACACACAATCATTCAGCACAAATGTTTTTTATTTTGTTTTTTTATTCCGGATCACTGTAGTGAATAGCACTACAGGAGGTTATTGTACCCCTCGTGATGTTATGATGACTGCCTTTGCAAGTAATGATTTAAACTACATGAGAAGTAGAAAACTTTGACCTGATCATAAGAATCGATTGAGAAGCCACTTAGGCATCGAATTAAACACAAACACCTTTGACCTTTTGATTGTATATAAATTTAATTAATGCTGATGGTTAGTGTCACCTTCGATCAAGGAAAATTGAAATCAGTGACATAAGAAAGTTGACAGAAACATGTTCAAGTAACGGATGAAATAGGATTACTCGCAAAGGCAGTCATCATAACATCACGAGGGGTACAATAACCTCCAGTAGTGCTATTCACTACAGTGATCCGGAATAAAAAATATCGAATTAAACACAAACACCTTTGACCTTTTGATTGTATATTAATTTAATTAATGCTGATGGTTAGTGTCACCTTCGATCAAGGAAAATAGAAATCAGTGACATAAGAAAGTTGACAGAAACATGTTCAAGTAACGGATGAAATAGGATTTGGGCTTGAATCAAGATTAGCATACAGTCTGTATACTAATCTTGGGCTTGAATAACGGGAGGTTGAGAAAAATAAAAATAATTAATGTATTCGTAAATTAACTGATAAAATACAATTAATTGAAATGAATTGAACACTTAACATTTGATCTATAGTTGCATCCCACTTTATTGATAATTATGCCTGGTGGTGTTACACTTTCAATCATTGAAAACAGTAACGAAATTGATAGATTTAGGCTTGAATAACTGAAGTTTGGGGGGAAATTAAAATCGTAAAAAAACTGATCGAATAAAATAAAATGCAATAAAGACAGATAACTTCGATATATTTTTATAAATATTTTACAGAATCCGAAATACATTTCTGAATGCTTCAATATTCTCACCAATGCATCCATACTTCCCCATCTCTATTCTCCAACTTCTCCCTCACCCTAGGGCGCCTCGGAGCATTACACAGTTTCCAAAAACACAACCGTCGTCAACGGAGATCGTCAGCGTTTGATTGTTATTTTAAATGCGCGCACTAAGGACTTACGCGTAACGCGAGAAACAAACAATTTATGGAGGCCGCCAACACGGGCTTGTTTATACGTGCGGTTCCAGCATCACCCAAGTTTTTTGTACGAGTATAAACTCCTCCTATATATGCGTGACTGCGTGTGTATATACATGTATATATACTGGTATTTATATGCGGCCGCACATTGTAATGGGTGCGCGCGTTAATTCGCAAAGAGCGCTTTTTTGTTTTGTGGAGCGTGCGCGCGTGAAAAAAAGCGACGATATTTTAACAGCCACAGAGTGCCACACCAATGAATTCGCCCGCATTACACTCCCCCAACATCACCGCCACCACTCCCTACAGGCGGGTTCTTCAAATTGTTTTTACATGACTGCAGCGTCGCCCGACACAGCCGGCACCAACGAGGCTAATTTGGAAATACCGTAGTTTCCGGCGCATCAGACGCACGCGCCAAACGTGCATGCCGTACTAGCAAGCCAGGCATGCTAAATTTCAGTCATCGCTTCTTCTTTCAGAAAAATAACCTTTTTTTTTTGGTGACGTGGATACGTTTATAAAACTGGTTATAGGAGGGGGCAGGGAGCAAAGCACAAATTATGATGTTATGGTGTAACAGTAAATTTAGAACTCCGGTCAAATTACAAAATTATGATTTTGTGTTTGAAATGGTCAAAAGGTTTTTTTGTTGACATTCGTAAACTGTTCAAAATGCCGTTTACAGATTTAAAGACCATCAAAATGAATGAAACATTTAATTTCGTATTTCATTGGATACGTTTATGCAGGTTAATCCACCGAGCATAGATTGTGTTGCATCTGACTACAAAAATAATCAGTTTGCCGAATATAAAAAACAAGCCTTGAATTCTATAGTCTGATATAGTTAACCAATTTGCTAGGAATATATTATACAAGTAATTATTTACTTTAGGACAACCTTCAACGATTTTAATTCTTATGGCTGAGCACTCAATCTTTAAACTTTCCAAAATAACAACATTGCGACTATGAGTCAGAAACGACGGCTTTTCGTCGTAGCTCAGTTGATTGAGAGGTGCCGTGTGGCATAGTTGATGGCGTATTCGCTTTCTAATACCGAGAGGTGGGTTCAATTCCTAACCAAGACCTCCAGAATGTTTCGGTCGAGAAAAAATTCGTACACATGCCTCGCTTGAAAATGGAAGTATACTGTAGCCGTTTATCTGACTTCGAACGCCGTGCTCCTCCACTCATTGTCATGAGACCCTATTCTGTATGTTGTCAGGTTCGCATCAGGTCAGAAGCCTAGGCAAGGCAAAATTACCAGGTCGACCCATAGGTGAGGGCGTTATTAAAACAGAACATATTCCTTAATGACTGAATAATTGACTTCAGCTACGACAGAACCGAATTCGATTCGGATCGCGGGCTCACGCTTAGTCGATCATTGAATGGACCTTCAAATACAGACAAGTGTATAAGCACCACAGTGGGCATATCACGTACAAGCTAGGCTTTTTTAATCCCCAAAACCAACAATTTTTGTAATTGCTGTCAAATGAAAAAGAAACGTGCAGAGTTCTGCCAATCGCCTCTTACTCTTTACGATCGCAATTTCACGCCTGAATAAAAAAAAATCAGCGGCAAGACTTTTTATTGATTTTCACTCCACGTAGTAAGTAGTCCGTTGGAACGTGCAAGACTGTCAATCGAGAGAGAAGAAAAAAATAACACGATTTGTTCCCTGTACTTTTTTTATTTCAAAAACCTCGGTAATTGTTTCACAAATTGAGATTGATGTCGCCATTCAGCTAAAAGAGCCGAAGCCCCCCTAAAAACATTTAAACTTCAAGTCACTGCAGGAGCAATCCACTAGCATTACCGCTAAAATTTATTGCATCGAGTTTTCATTTGGGAACTGACCGAGAGTGTTCGGGTATCTAGCGATCCTGAGCAATCCGTAAAGCACCATCGTCTACGTGCTCCACGTATTACAGTACAAATACCGGTACCGGTAGTCGAGACCTACCCATGCGACACAAATTCAACGATGGCGCAGCACCCACCCAATGTTATGGAAATTAACCGTTTCATGTATTTCGCTCATTGGATTTTTTTTTTCCGTTTAAAAATACCAAAAACAAAATCCACGGATTCCTGGAAGCCAAATGTGTTGTATAACGCTGATCACACCTTACGAAGTAATTAAACGGACGAGGACGAAGACGGTTTCTCATTAGCCGAGCGCAAAATGAATATAGATTATAGGAGCGTTAAAAAGGAATGGAATGTAATTAGAAACGAAACGCGCGCGGTTAAAACGTAATGGATTCTCACTTGCTGGCGACAACTCGAAATCGTTATTTCAATTAATAACCAGGCAAAACTATTCCCCGGCAAGGTCTGTCTCATTTAGAGTCACCAAATGCTCTCCTCGTACTTCGGAGCATTAAAAAAAAGTAATACGGTTATCTTCACGATCTCAATGGTGTGTGCATTCGCGCGCGACCTCTGCCGAGACATTGCCGAAACTATTTACGCCACTCCAAAAGTAATGCTCCGCATTAAAAAAAAAAAATTGTTATTGTCTTAATCCAGCATGCCTGCTTTTTTTAAAGGTCATTAATGCGCCTTTCCACTACAGAATTCTAACCGACACGTTGGAGCCTCTGTTTAACAACATCTTAAAAACCTTGTTGCATTAAGATATTCCTTCAGATTAATATAAAAAAATAGTTCAAATGGTTAAGCAGCAGGATGTTTTGCTTTTTGCATTAAAATGCACGACCAAATGTGAGTCGACATGCAATGACAACTTGGATAAAAAAATGCTACCCACCCGATTTATTTAACCCTGATCTGCCACCTTCAGACTTATTTATTTGGTAAACTAAAGGACTCAATTTCAAGAAACAAGGTTTTAAATATGAATAATCCATAATTACCCGAACAGTGCTGCTAACCAGCGTCTCCAACGTATTGGGTTCAAATCTCGACAGGGTCTCGTTTCGAGGCGGCGCACGACCGTTGAAATGGACGGAGATTAGGAAAAAAAATGAAATTTTGTATTGGACAGATACATTAATCACCTGTACAAAAATCAGGCATGTTGAATGATGATTAACTATTTTTAAAAGGTGAGGTTTCACTTTTGGAATGACCCACGGTTATTCGGCGCGCGCGGACGGACAATGCCGTCTACAATGCCGTCTACATACGTATGTAGACGGCATTGGGACGGAGGACCAGAGACGTATTTTGGCGACGACGACGACGAGCGCCACAATAACAACGTATAAGGAGAAGAAAAAAAAAAGGAAAACGAAAAACGAAGAAGAAAAAAAAACCACCTCGACAAAAATCGAAAGTAAAAAAAGGTCCCTGGTATACTTCCGCGCACGCGGGTGCGGCGTTGAAAATCATTTCGTGCGGAGTATATTGCGCGTCGTTCTCGTAAAAGTTCAGCCCCGACGCTCGTAAAAACCCGACGCAGACTTGCTGCTGCTGCCATGCAATGCAATGAATGACTGTTGTTCTCTCTAGATCTCCATCTCTCGCGTCACCCAACGAAAAACAAACAAAAAAAAAAGCTTACACGACACATGGGCTGTAGGACTGGCCGCCCTATATTTCATTATCCCAATGGTTTGCAAACACTAATCCAAAGCGAAATTTTAAATTTCCGTTTGTTAAATTGAAGATGATGTGGAAAAACACGCGAAGACAGATGTGAGGTTAAAAAGTAGTTTCTACAAAGGTGAATAGAAACCTTGAATTCCTGATAACAAATATATTGTGCCATTCACATATTGCCACAGCAACACACGAAGGATACATAATCTCCTGCAATGATTATCACTCAGTGAGTGGAATTTCTACTTGAGTTAGTCATTTTAACTCGCGAAAAGATGAAATAAAAAGCTGAAGTAACACCCAGTAGCAACCATAAATGTCTGATATGAGACATTTACCGTTTATACTGGATGTCATTTCATATTTTTATAAATTACGTTTCTTCTTTGTTATTGCTTAAAATTTCGAATTTGATGAAACAATGTAGTGTCCAGAAAATTGACACCACTAACATTTTTAAGAGTTTGCAGCTGGTTCACCAATGGCAACTAAATCAACTTCAGCTCTTCTCCTTTGTTGATCATCACTTGCCGGTGCACAATAAAGAACACACCGAAAAATAAATATTGCGTGGTTGGTAGAGCTGACGCTTAGTTGACTAGTAATCAATTCCAACAATAAAAACGTCTGACTCGTTCTAAAGTGACATCTACTTCAAGTAAGTACAGATCGTGCTGTCAAGCGTAAACGAGAAGATCGCTCGACAAGAAAAGTATTACGTCATTTACGTGATACAAGCATATGTACTTTTGTACACTAAAAATAAACATTTTTCAACCAATACATTATAAATTGAACGCTTGTAACGCGTACTAGGTAACAAATGTGGTGTGCGAATGAACGCAGTCGTGTAAAGACTCAACGGGCCTTTTATAATAAATCAGCCCCTAAATAAATGATCACTGCAGCCTGTAGATGTTTTTAATTGTTCATTCATTCATCAGCATCTACTTAGTAGCGTATGCGAGCCATCCCCAGAGGTATGCCAATTTCAACAGCCTTAAAGTGAATGTATTACCATCATTACAGCACAATTTTATTGCGCCATGAATGTTATCTATTGCATGGTAAGAACATGGAATGTCTGATCATACAAATAATCTGATATATGAGGATCTCTCAGGGAACAAGCAAATAGCAATTTGAACAAATGGAACCGTATGTAATCATACCTTATATTTACACAGCTGTTTCCTAACAGTTAATATCGAGAAAAAAATAAGGATTAGACAACAATGAAGCACAAGCTCGATGACAAGTTGAATCTCCTGTTTCCTGCAGATGATTCATGGCCAAGTCAATATTAACGTTGAAAAAGGTCTAGTTCAAGGCAATTTTATCGAATCTTTTGTTCACACAGGACAGCACGGGCCGGCGTTTTATATACACGATTAAAAGGTCGATTAGAGATACTAATTCGACGCGCTGATAACCTCGAGATTCGTATCACCAGGAGCCAGTTTTTCGTTCATACCTTCATAGTGCGGTTAAACCTTCAGAGCTGCGTGATTGCTATGATTGGCTGGATTCAGTGACATAGTCATTCATACATTGGTTACAGAGCTCTGATGTTTAAACTTCACTATGCAGGTGTGAACGAAAAACGAGCTTCAGGGCGCCAAACGCTTTGCCAACCAACGATAACCAAACGATGCATGCTCCGGAGCATTGCGGGGAAGCCAACATACGTTGATGCATACAAATTACATGTACATTAAATTCGATGAAAGTAGACAGTCTACTGTGTAAATTCGTGAATTCCACGCCGTATACTGGCACGTATGATATTCCAAAAATTAGAATTTTTCAAAATACGATTTGAGATCGTATTTTGTGTAATACGACATTGGCCACTGAGTGGACTGATTGGACAATTCCTCTTTTTGACTGCATCGGAACTTATTCCCTGTTCGTTTATATACAGTTTACATGTATGTACGAATAAATTGAACATTTTCCCAAGGATACATCATAATCTTATTTTCCCAGTAGTTGGAGAATATATCAAATATTTTTTCTCGGAAGCTATTTCAATGTTGTGAATTGCAAAAAAAATAGCATCTGCTTATATAAAAAAAAGGAAGAATTGCAACATCCGTATGTATTTTGGCAGACTTTTCTCAATTATTTAATTGAATGCAAAAATAATGACTGCGAGGAGATAAAAATAATTTGCTTAGTAAACCGTTAAAATTAAGGATGTTACTGACAACAAATTGTGCATCAAAATAAATAAAGAAAATTTGTCTATTGCCATTCAAATATTGACAAAGTATATCAGTTACGAAATACCAACACAAACAAACGAATAAAACTCCAGATATAATATTTCCAAAAAGGGTGAATCAAGGTCGAAAAACAATCCCCCCTCCCTAAGCCTAATCGAATCGTCTATTCGACAATATTTAACTGTTAAAAAGTCAACAGGCATTTTATTTCGTCCGCCGACCTACATTCGCTCGCGCCGTACAGAGTATAGTCACATAACGAACAAACAGCGTAATCATGACATGTTACGCTGGAACTGTTGGACGGCGCCATCATCATCAGCCGATAGGCACGCGCACACACGCACGAAAATGGGTGATAACGATTCACACAAACGAGGAAGAGCGTGTCGCCGACGAGAAGATTGGGTTCCGAGCTACGTCATGCGTGATGAGAACTGAGAGCCAATTACATATGTGTCGTCGCGGCGCCGCCACCGCTGTCGGTCAGCAGTTACAGCTTACACAACACGGGGTGCACTTGAATTGGCCTGGTCGTGGTCGAAACAGTGGCGACCATCTTTGACCCTCCCAACTCCACCTCCACCACCTTCACCACCACAGCCACGGGCTCGCTCCCGTAGCACTCCCCCAGCGCCAATTTATGGGCGCCAATTTTCATTTATTATCACGAAACGTCGATTCCGGAAAAGCTCGTCCCGTCAAGTGCTATACAACGCGAGCACCATCGGTCGCCCATAGATCACCTCGGGACCAAAACGGCCCACGCAGCCAACCCCTTATTACAATCCCTTCCCGCCCCCCTCCAAACGAGTCCACTTGAGACCCAATGTCACAATACCCGATGAATTTGCCATGTATGTTGTTCTTCATTTACTGATTTTCATTGAAGTCTATTATTTTCGGGAAATATTTGGTGAAAACATAATGTTAAATAATTTATTTCCGATCATTGGAATGAATATCGCTAAAGGAATCTATTCCAGGATCGCCGCACAGCATCCGGTTGCAATACCGACTGGACTACGACTGAGTCGTCATTTGGAATCACTAGAATTTTATTTTTGAGGAAAATAATTATTTCTTAAAATAATTAAACGTGTATGTAAAAAAATGAACTGTCACGAAATGATGAATCAATGATGATAATGAAGATGAATGTCATTATCTGAACACGCTCACTGGGCAAGTTTTAATTCAAGTCGAACGACAAGAAATCCACACAATTTCAATCTTCACCTCAATTATCTCGAAATATTAGTCAAATCTTAATCTGTCTCATCGCGTGAACACGCAGACTGCAAACATACCAAAAACACGAGAAAAACGATGTAAGTCCAGCAGCACGCCCCATATTACATCCGGTCTAAACGCTCCGAGGTTCTCTGGAAGATATTTCGGCTACCGTTATCCACCTTCATTGTCCACACGGACCTCGCAATGGCAAACCCCGTCCAATGTCCACACATCACGTTCCATATAAACTATGGCAGTCGGGGACAGCTCGAGTTGATCGCGCCACCACCTCGACACCCACCACCACAGGTGGCCCCGCGACCACCTTCGTCGAGCGAGTCACCAACGCCACAACCAAAACTGTCCACCAGTCGTGTCCAGTTGAAAAGCATGCACCGCGAATGACCTCGTCTCACGAGCCCCCGCCACTAGGGTGGGGGTTGGGGGAGGGGGAAAGAACGACACGCAGGAATAGGAGAGGGTTGTTTACGTGCAGTGCAGCGCGCGCGACAGGGGAAGTGGTGCTACGTGGCAGAGTGAGCAGAAACGCGCGTGCATGAGATCGCCTATAAAACTCATGATGGCGCTCTCTCTCTCTCTCTCTCTCTCTCTCTCTCTCCATCGTCGGGGAGATGGGCGCAGGTTCAACAACTAGTCAGGCCAGTGATCGACAGAATTGATACTAGGTTCCAATAACAATAAAAGTTAAAATTATGCCAGTTCGTTTGAATAAAATATCATCAGTTTGAGAAAATCCGTGCTGAAAGAAAGTTTTTGCCGTTGCGAGAAAATTAGTCGTTACTTAATCTAAATAAGATTAAGTTATATAAAATGTTGGTAAATGTCCAGTTTACCCTAATGAGCGACCAGAAAATACGGTATCGACTGGGGAGCGTAGGGAAACTGGCTTG
>JAUJYS010002013.1:0-15765 GCA_033995665.1 Melogona broelemanni
TCCCGCACGGTCCTGCGTTTTAATTATATTATACAAAGATCATTTTTATGATTTGAGTATAATGAGTAACAAGTAATTTATATTCATCATCAAATTGTAGCTTTAAAAAAAGCATAGCTACAATTAATGTTGTGTCTACCATTATTTTCACCTGGCGGCTATCCATCAAAAAGGACGATTATGTTCTTCCCTCCTATATATACAAGTTTTTGTCTAGCCGAATAAGGCTGACCACCAAGTAACTTCCTCTATCTGCCTGCTAAGAGTAATCGCTAGGATTCGTCGTCGTCGTCTCTATATAACTCAAAAAGGAGTGAGCGCCCGTTGCATCGCCTAAACAGCTTACAACAGTTCAGCCTAGAGTGTGATTAATGATGCTACCGTTGGTTTATGTGCGTATGTTTTGTGCCGAGACGTTGAAGACGATTTTGACAATGTCGATGCTCAAGTGTGGCCGAAGGGCCAACAACTGGCTTCCGCTTCCCCTTGTTGAAGCTCACGGTCACGTGAATGTAACCGCAGCCACATCGCCCGACGAGGGGGGGTGAAATGAACGGAGTCTATTGAGCCCGACTACAACTTAGGTAGCGTTGTCAAATTGCATCAAACTCATACACAAAAACGGAAGACGTTTACATATTTTCAAACTGATTTTCGTGACGCGTAGACATCTTGGAATCTTTCAAAACATATATTTGCTCATTATTTTTCAAGAAAAAAAAAATACTTCAGGTTGATAATATTCTGAACGCTTTATGTTATGTTGTTATTGATGTAATAAATGAAAAGTAAAATAGTACTGCGCAGGCTTTTTGCATTTGGCGTGACAGTCACACCCCTAGTTATACATACCATAAACACGTACGGAGAAAGACGCAGTTCTACGTAAAAAATTATATAGCGAATAAAGCAAGTTTTTATTACAGTTATAAATTTATAGGCCACATTCCGACAAAAAAATGCAGGGAATTAACGAGGGGGACAAGTTGACCTATCTTAACGATGATCTCAAAAAGACGGCAGGATACCATAGCCGCACTACTTTGTCCGGGTTCTTGGCACTATCCCGCCCCCTTTTTCTAACCCCTCATAGCTGAGCTCACCTTTAGCGACTGTCGTGTAATCTCTGGCCTCGATGCCACGACATGCGACCATCAATTCTCGACTTTCAAGGTGGACGTGACACCCGGTTTACCGTCACCGACGTTGTTACGTTAGACACTCGTTTTGGAAGGCGAGCCTGTGGTACGGGACTGTAGGGCGGATGGAGAACTAACTGGGATAGGCCGCGTGGGAGGTGACCTCAATGAGTGATGAATTGAACTGGGTTGCGACGGAATTAAAATTAGAGACAACCGTGAAACAATGGTTAATCATAACCAGAAAGAGGCCACAAATAATTTCGTGGATTAACACACAATGAGCGAACTCGAAACTTGCTGATTACAAAAAATAATCATAATTGAAAAAAAATGGTGCATGAAGTTTTGGTTATACAAAACTAGGTGGCGAAACATAAGTTTTGCATATTTTTACTTTAATTACACGACTGAATTTTTGAAATCAATAATTCCGTGTGTAGTACACGAAATTGGTTTATCAAGATTGTAATTTATAAAAGTCAATATAAATGCGCTATTTTCGAGGTAGAGTGAAAATGAGTTTTTTAAAACTAATCAATAATTCCACCTTTTCCATATGGCAAAAATCGAGATTCTTTTACACCGAATTTCATTAAAAATCCATGCAGCCATTCTTTTACAACAACAAAAAATATGATTCCAAAAGCTCAAATTATTTTTAAACATCATGCACACAATATATTAAATACTGTTCATAATTTTTATGATACCGGGCGTATCTAAGTACCCAACAATTTACTATCGCTAGGTAATCAACACTTTACTAGCGCTACTCAGTATTAATTAATCCGAATGAGTTAGCATGATATTAATCCTCGCATATAAAAACCGGAAAAAACTATCGGCCCGGAAATGCGATACGTATTTATCCGCTAATTATTTAAACAGTTTTTATTCACGTTGCGTTTAACTGTATGTGTTACGTAACTGGTGGTCGTTTACTCCCGTGTGACTCATAGTGCCGAGACGGAAATAAAAAGAGACAAATGCTTAATGTCTTCGAGCATAATAATTAGTCGCCAGAAGCGGAAGGAAAAGGCGACACGCATGTATCGCCGCAAATTAATACACTGTGCATCGTGACATCATTAATTAGGCAGTTCAGCCGAGTGTCTTAGGAAAAACAGCGCGCTAAGTACAGGTCGTGTCCGGACATGTTTGTCATTCGTTTCCGGCTTATGCTGTACAAACAAAACACCTGCATGCAACAAAGGAAAATTAGCGTTCGACATGCTATATAACCCTTTATTACACATCTCATTTTTCTAACCGTTCTTTGCGATTGATTTTTTTTTTGAAGAACAGAATACGCAAATTTAAGAAATATTTTCTAAGTTATTTTGTTTTTTTCTCCGCTGAAACTGTGGCAGGTCACGCGAGGTAACGGGGTGTCGCCATCTGGCGCATCAGCTTCCAGACATAATTTATCATGGCGAAATACTACTGCCCCGCAGCCAGCTTTAACAGAGACACCTGTGCTCCTGGAAGCCACGAATAACCCGCTCCAAATTGAGCGAGAAATGAGGAAAGAAATTAGGAGCCAAAATAAGATCTTTCCCGACGGGCACCCTCGGCGGAGGTCGCTCACCTCTCGTCTCGGTAATAACAACGGCGCATAAAACATGCATAACCCCGCATGTCACAGAGAAGAGGAGGCCCAAGAGAAGTGGTAGGAAAAATGATAAGGTTATCGGTCAGGAGCACGGTGTATGCTTAGAAAATGTACAACTGGACCAAAATCTGTAGAAATAACATTTGAGGAAGTTCAAGGCCAGTGGTGGAATGTAAAGTAATTTCGTATGAATTTTCGACATTTGAATAAAAATACTAAACATTTTACAGACAATCTTAAGACAGTCATGGTCACTTATAATCCTGCATTAGTGACTCAAAATTATTTGTAGGCGAAATAAAAATATAAAAAGTTGGGCATAATCTGTAATTTGTTAAGCCGATTTCTTTTCATATTTTTGTTTTTTACTTGAAATCTGAAACAATTATTTTTTTTTTATTCAAATGTTCAAACTAAATTAAATTTAAACGTGGTTCAGAGTACAACTTCGCACAGTCAAAAAATGCGCAGCCAAATCTACAACACGTAAGGAAAGTATAACTACACCCTTTAGAAAATTATGAGACAGGAAGTTTCACGCGTACCAGCTAAATCCTGTTGCTTTTTTATTGACGTTTTTTGGTATAATAAATATAAAAAAAAAAATATTTTTCAAAGCTACGCAGGTTACCAGACAGCCCCCATTCCCGCAATACACAAGATATTGGTT
The DNA here is from genome assembly GCA_033995665.1 of Melogona broelemanni. Classification (NCBI taxonomy): domain Eukaryota; kingdom Metazoa; phylum Arthropoda; class Diplopoda; order Chordeumatida; family Chordeumatidae; genus Melogona; species Melogona broelemanni. The sequence goes on from JAUJYS010002013.1 coordinate 3,425, forward strand.
CCATATCTAAAATAGTTAATGCGTTTGCGACGAAGCAGCTGCTCAGCGAGACGTCGACGAATAACTTATAAGGCATATGGATCCCGACCACTCGCGTTACGACTTCGCGAACCCATTTGCGAGGACCACGCTCGGGCAATAAATAAATAAATGACAATTCATCATGGCGCGAAATGCGATTATAGGCGATTACGACCTGCCCGCTTCACACCTGGACGAACTAGTCGAACCGCAGCCACGGAAAGGGCATACTAGCCATTCAGAAATCTCTACAAACCAGGCCGGTGACAAAATTGGTGAAACAGAAACAATTAAAAAGCTTGTGTACAGAGACAGGCATAGTAGTATATACAGTAATCCAATGTTCATCTTCGATATGCATAAATCAATTATGTATGCACAATAGTATTTGTCGAATAAAAGTATATGAAAATACAAGTAATAAAAGTAAAAATGTACAGTTATACTTGAATTACCGCTTTATCCCCTCTAACAAAAAAAATATATAAATCGCTGGCAGATCACATAGTCGTAGAATCATTTTCTGTGACTATTTTTGCTGCTCGAGATTTCTGCGTTTACAATTTTTTATTTTTTTTTGAAATTTTATTTGTTTGTATTAATATTTACCAACTGGCGACTGAATGAGTTTGGTGGTGTAAACGAAACTGGTCTCGCTTTCCATGATAAATATTATATATTAAATTTTTATGCAAGAAGAGATTTGTGGGTGAATTTGACTGGTATTTGGGAAGTGTTAGTCGTTTTCACAATTTTACAGTTAGTGAAATAGCAGTAAGGTGATCAACTTCGTAGGCTTTCGATAAATCGCTGATAAAAATAAGCGATTTTCTCCGCAACTTTACGAAAAAAATGGGGAATGCGTAACACATTGTAGCTTGTACCGCAAGAGCAGATTAAACCATCCCACCAGTACACGATCAACGAAACGCCTTTCGGCCGGCCCTCCTTCTCCTCCCCCTGCTGCCCCCTGGCGAGCTTCTCATTATTATTTGCAATGGCCAGCGAAGATTCCGGCCACATCGCTCCGGTATCCCCCCATCTCGCCATTCTCGCGTCTTGCCCATCCTCCTCCCCCGCGCTCAACATCCGCAGCTGCCCTCAACCGACCGGAACACGGCTGACGAGAAGATTGAATCGTTGGAAATAAAAGCCGGGATCGTAAAATGGTGAATGGCCGCGAGGGGCGCGAGTCGCCGCCACCCCGAACGAGGGATTGTGTCGATCGCTCCGACGAGATCCGCTGGATCGAGCGATATATATCCACCCACCAGGAGCGATGACATTCCCGTGTCGTCCCCCTGATGAATTGTTGTACCGCCAGCTACTGCTGATCCCCACAATGGCCCACGGTCAATGGGCCGGTGTGTCCAGTGCGTGGACATTCCACCAGCGGCTCCGCTGAACCGGGAGTATCCTATCAACGTTGCGGCCCGTATCGGGGGGCCGCTTTGGACACTCCACCCACGGAGCCCACGGTAAAATTAATAAAAAATTAACAAACGATCATCGTCATCAATGAAATGAAATTCCAAAATAGAAGATGCTGTATTCCACCAGTCGCTTGAGCAATTTTGGAGGAGCACATTTTCACCAGTACCTCGTGATCGAATATCGAAATCCCGAGCCGGGAATCGAACCCTGGATTGCCACGCGCATGGCGAACGCACTACTACTGAGCTACAACGATTGAAAATTAACCAGAACGTGTAATTATATGAATGATGATGGACTTGAATCGATGTCTGTGAATCGATTCAATTTCGTTTAGAATAATCGCATGATCTCACGTCCAGTAGTTTCTGAAGTTTCCATGAAATTTTAGTTTTTTTTGGAAAAGATAAATCCATTAAGTGTTCATGAAATTGTCAACAAAAGTCCGAATAAAATTACCTCATCAATGCGGCCCCTCCCGAGCAGCTCGTTGGCCATCCACGAAACGCGTCTTAGCCCAAAGGAAGTCTCTGTGAAACCTTTTGTAGAATAAGTGTTATTAGTGGAGAGAGGGGGTGGGGGCGTTTGACACCTCGTTCGTCGCGGAATACAATAAACTGATGCGCACCTTATAGTCTACCTCCCCCACCTCCTTTACTTTCTCCCTAACGCATCCCCTACAAAACCATTTCCACCACCAAAAGGTTAATTCCGAGCCTCTCTCCTTTCACACAAACCCGCAATTTCCGACAGTTTTGCTGCCAGAAGATGCCGAGACACGAACTCAGAGCTGGACCAATAATACCGAAGGTTGTAAAGAAAAATGAAGAAAAAAATGCCTGCAAATTTGAACTCGTGTGACATTCTGTACAGGACGAAATATCGTTTTGTAAAATACGTTCGTAAAATAGAAGAAGTAAAAAATAGAAAATGAATATTCACAAAAGCTTCAACATGTAAATGGACATTAAATTAACAAATTTTATTAAATAAAATATAGAAACATAAAAATTAAACGGAATTTTTTAATTTTACTAATTGTACCTGCCTGTTTTTTTGTAAGACTATATAAACTTAAAATTAACCGTAATATTTTGAATCTAGATTTTTTTTTAAAAATATTACTGCATGTCATTTTCGCTCTCTGAGATCCATTTCCATGTCCGATATCCATGAACACTTCCGGATTTTCATGACAGAACTTTACTACAATAATTTATATGTGTAAGAAACGAATTACAGATATTTCTACCACATCTCTAATACAATAAACTCATCCGATATGCTAATTATATTCACGCAATGGAAGAATACAAATTATCCTAAATTAATTCTTTACACGTCTATGCATCGTCAAACCGCAAGCACGACGAAAAATAATGATCCGATTAATGCCACATCATGCGACTGTTCTCCAACAATTCGGACTTACATGCTGCACACGTGTATTGACAGACAAGGTGCATCGCGGATATTTCGAACGACCCTCGTCTATAGTACGCGCTTGTATGGCGAGACGACACCGAATCAGCTGTGGCTTTCGTCACCAGACACTACTCACACATAAACTGAACGATACAATCGAAAACGAGCAAATCCTCTAGGCTACATATACATCTGAACTTTAAAAGTACTTCGAAATATGGGCGCGTAAAGCGTTGCATAGAAATATCACGATATTTGACCAGAATGTTCCAGAAGTAAAAACCGGCACGCCTTCACGTCTTGAAGGACTTCCAAGACCAATGTTCTTGATCTTTGTGGAAGAGCAAGGACAAGGTGAAACGTCTTGGACATCAACAAGGCTATGTCTTTTACAATGCAGCGCGAGCGGAATTTCATTAAGCGCACCGAATTATTTGCGAGTGATTCTGAGACAATTACGTATTTGGGAATTTTGTTTTGTAACCTAATGAAACGAATCACGAATTAAATGTATCGGTAGCACTCACGAATGAAATTTCAACTTTGATTAACGATGCACACGGACCAAAAAGTTACCATATTTAAAATCATTAAATTCGTTCAACAAAGCTGAATAATACGCGTTAGTTTTGCAAAAGTGAACCAGTCGTTTGCGAAATTATTTTTAATATTTAATTTAATTTCTTTTTCAAAATGTTCTGCAACAATGACAATAAATCCAAAGTTTATCGCGTTAAAATTCATTAATCATTTTTTTTTGCAGATTTTCAAAACTTTTACATTTTATAACTCAACTTAAAAATTGGGCATTGCAACGTGTCTATTGAATTATGGGTCTAGATGTCATGCAACTACATCGCGGTTTAGTGTGCAAATCTGCTGCCATGCACACCTGCTACATAGCATACGGTGGAACACATAGGTTGTATTACTCACACGTCGTCGTTTAATTAAGTAAGTCCGATATTGACCATATTGATAATTTAAGTTTTCGATAGACCACGTAGCCACGATTTACCGACCAAAAAACATTGACTATTTTATTCGATATTTAAAGTGGATCAGTTGAAACGAATAAGCTCATTTTAATTAATTTTTATTATGCCAACGGAACGAGAAGTTCAAAGAGAGATTTTAAAGTCCCTCCTCGCTAATGCGGTTTGACGACGACAGTCAGAGCTTACCTGCAGCCAGCGTCCGATTGCAGAGCCTGGGTTCAACACATGCCATGGCAGTAGTGCGGTAGTAATCCCGTGACACTGACACTGACATTGAGTTTAATGAAAACACGCGGTGGAAAACTTATCCACACTCACTCGCCAGGGACACACGCGAGGAGTGTCCGTAAAGTCACCCGACGCGCGAAACTATCGATCTTTCCATTTTAGTCACAGAAGTAGGCGTGGCGCAGGTGGCGTATATCGACCAACTGACCCCCAATAAAATGACCCACGATTGAAGTTCTTGACACGGCTATCCAGAAATGCAGACTTTCAATTTTAGAAACCAATATGTAGTCTGAGAAACTTTTTTAAAGGCAAATAAAGTAATTAATGAGATGCAATCCAGATTGGCATTGCGCTTACAATGGGGGCGCGTTATATTTTCAGCGAAAACTGCCGTGGACTAAAGTAATAACGCGTGATATGATGTTCCAGATGGTGCAAATCTTTTGGTGGGATATTCATCAGGTGTCACGATATAGCTGTCGATAAAAGTACGCAATACAGATACGGTAGGCAGCAACGGACGAGATGGCGGTCCACGTGGCCAATGTTTGAAATCTGCGTATGAGCCAGCCAGCTATGCAAAGGTGCGATAAAAAGTTATCTCGGGCGGGGAGGATAGGGGGCGCCGGCGAGGCTCCAATTCCCAGATGGATTTAAAAGATTTTAACACAACGTGATATGCCGATTGGAAAATGGCTTGCGCAGGAAGCTAATGCCGAACTAATGCACCAAGTTGCAAATGTACTGGAGACACACACACACACACACACACACGTCACCAGTCGTAAACGAGCGAAAGAGCGCGCGCAGTCGAGTGAAACTCTATTTGCTGCTCGTGTATTCGGATGAGGCCCATTAACGCAGCATTGAGCGAGGAGCCGGCTAGCAGGTGAGACAACATTAGCTGTTAGCTTCACAGTTGATATCCTACTGAGCCCCCTCATGATTTCAAAAAAGCATTTTCCCAATTTGTTTTGAAACGTTTCAACCGATCACTCTTCTTGAAAAGTCATTCTAAATAACAATTGTGATTCGGAGTTAAAATTGAAGCAATATTCACTAGTAGTTGTACCTCGTTTATTCCTAGGTCGTACTTGCAGCGCCACCTAATGATTAACGACCAAATCCTCTACAAGATTCACAACATAGGGCTTTTCTGTATCGTTACAAAAGTCAACAGGGCGTGTTTACAAACGAAGCGCACGAAGGAAAACAATTCAGTCTTTCGTAGGTAACTTGTCGTAACCTGTGACCTGTAACCTATGTAATTGTAATTGTAATTGTAATTGTGACGAAATGAAGGGCGACAGGGTCACACGAGGACGCGAACAATACCAAGCGATTGCATACTGTAAAGAACAACTGCTTTAAAGGACATAACGGTAGTCTGAATCTTGTGCAAGAGAGTCAGGCTTGGTATTTTTGATGTGTTGCGTGTACCGTTTTTGAGTAAGCGTCCAATTGGCGTTGCCCAGGTGGCAGTACATCATCAAACAGGCGCGCAATTGTCGAAAGAAATATTTTTTGTGCGACGTCATTCTGTTGTCGTCAGGTGGCGTGCGGTTTTGGCGCAGGGTCACTTGTATCACTCCGAGGGAGAAGCGGAAACTCTAATCACACGCAAACCTCCCGAGACCACCAGCATCGACAAACGCGGAATAGTTGTTTTTTTAATGCTCCGACTGGAAATATCACGTGACCCTTGCGTGGCGGCCACGTGATTTCAATAATCTTCGGATTTGCTATATTGTTCATTTGCTCAATTTCACGTGCGTAATTTTAATTAATTATTTTGTAGCCGAAGCATCCGTGAGTACGCCATGGATGGTATTAGTGAAGATATTCCAATAAAAAATTTGATCAAATTAAGAGCGCGACTTGTCAATAATAATACACATTCTTATAAGAAGGCAAAGCCGCCGAAGTCTCGTGTGCCCTCAGGTGTACAGAGGGTCTCAGGTAGACTTACATGCGTGACGTCAACCGCAACAAGAACGGAAAAAACAGAACACGAGATGTGACGTGAATGAGAAAATTGGCTTCGCCACGAAGTTGGGGCTCCAATTTGTTGAGTCTGTTCCTGTTACCTGGACTTTGATTCGAGTTTCACAGAACTGACCAAACTAATTTATTAATAAACGAAAAATTGAATAGTAAATGTACACCTATATAATAATAATATTTAAAATTAAATTTATATATTTTATTAAGACCATATATACCAAAAAAACAAATCATCAATTAAAAACTGGATTTACTGTTAAATGATCAGAGGCTTCTGGTGAAAAATATTTTGAATCAATATTTCTGTCAGTCATCGAATAGTGTGGCATTGATAATGCAGAAGATAGACGGTAATTTAGTACTAAATCGGAAAATTAATCAAATACAGTGATCATTTATTGTCCCCGAAAGAATACGACATTTTATTCACCCTATACCCCAAGTGCTAGGTCGAAGAAAGTTGTGTCGAATCCTCGTTTATTAAAATGGGGAGCGCATAAGGGCGACCCCGTGTACTCCAGGTCTAAAGGCAGCGCGCATGTGCTTGGAAAGGAAAAGCAATTTCAATGCTGTCAAATAAGTTTAGCCCCGAAAGCAACAGCATTATACACGGGGCATGTATATTATGCTGGCCTCGAGCATCCTCACCGAATAAAAAAAAAAAAAAACCAGCGCATGCCAGAGTGCAATACAGTGTTGCCCGATGTGGCGCCTGACAAGTGAAAAAGGTAGCTTCCGCCCTTGTATATTACTTGCGCATTACACCTTTAGCCAATCGAAGATGGTAAAAACAGGGATTCCCAACTTAATGGTCGTTGGATGTAAAGTAAAATTAAATTACCTAATGTAATTTTTCTTTTAATTTTTCTTTCATAAAAACCATTATTTTAAATAATATGGAAGCTTAATATTTTGAGGCATGCTCGCACGATGTTTAAGATTTGAAACGTCACATATTTTGTGTTTCACAAACAGTTATTTTGCTAGATTAAATTTCTAAAGTATTAAAAATTGGTTAATCAATCAATAAGTCGAGAGAAATTGCTACCGAACAAACCAAGCTCAAATTCATTAGCCAGTGCATCGTCTTTTCCGTATTATCGTCCGCGGATAAAAGGCAGTCTAAGCTGACTAAACGCAGTATACGTACCATGCGAACTTAGTGTATTGTGCTCTGAGGTTCTGTGCTCCAATCCCGGATCGGGTGGAAATTAATTTATTTAATATTAATTAAAGTTTACCCTATGCGGGTGATATGTCGTACGGCCGATGCGCCAGGCGGGCGCAGCTGGTGAGGACTCCACTGACAGCGTCTTATACGACGGAAAATACGGTACGTTATTTTCGTTACAAAAACTTTCTCTTTTCCATTCACAATAAATTCTGAAGAATTTATACACAAGGTTGGCTAATGTAAACGAAACCGTACTCGAAACTACATGTACAGTGCATTTCGATTTTTTGTACCCCTGCAATATGCAATTTCACCATTTGCTTAGATCCCGTGCTATAGTATGCGAAAGAGCCAACATCAGCAAATAAAAGGTCACGCGTTTATTGACCAACGCCCACATACTCCTACACAGCTGCTGACTTACAAGGATAACAAATGGATATTAGTATAGGATGCGTTGAACCGTGGTCGTTCCATTACTCACGCGCGTACCACATATATACGTTCCTAGATATAATCAGAAATGTTACGATAAATTTCAAAAACGCATATTTTACGTGCACATACATAGAAACTCATCAATGTTATTTCAGCAATATCAGTCTACAAATTAACGTTGCGTTGAAATTATTTAAGGTCAGCGCCGAGTCTAAAATTAATGTTTAATCTAAAGCTTTTCCCCTGTTATTAGCAGTAATTTCATTCTGACAAAATTGCTGTCAGCGAAAAATTAATAAACTCTGTTATTAGCAGTAATTCCATTCTGACAGAATTGCTGTCAGCGAAAAATTAATAAACTCGCCAAATTTCTTCGAAATTTTCGGCAAAAGTGAGTAACCTTTCGCTACGGTAACGCTTAAGGGTTAATTATAACTCGCACAATAGATTGTTAATAATTTGCGCGTTTCCATACGTTTTCCACGATTGCCTCGTGCGATCCCGGGCCGCCATATTTATTTATGAGCTGTCTGTCCAGTGTAGCTCCGTGGCGTGCGCCGAAAATCATTTGGATCACGCGATCTGCACAGGCACCGTGATGAAAGTTGGCGTGATATGCCGTCTAAAGGACTTGCAAGGTTAGAGCTTACGAGTGAATGGCACTTTGAGCAGTTGCAGATGACATGGATATGGGAATATGTTTTTAAAAAATGAGTTTGACATGCACCTGAAAGTCAAACAAGATATGCGACAAGACACTAACGAAATTTGAAGGATTTTTCTTGAAAAAATGAAACCTGCCATGCCTGGCGACAGAAACGATCACCGAAACGACTCTATCTGAAAAAGAGTGACTTTTGAAATATTGAAACGGTGTCAAATCCTGGGGAATCGACATCAAGCAATATGTCGCACATCTGCCATGTTTTCCAAACGATTGACGAATAATGACGAAAATCCTTGATGACGGTAAAATAATGGGCTCCTGGCCTCTACTCCTCCTATGTCATTGCGCATATGAATGCCAACGATTAATCAGCTGACAGGACGCGCGCAGCGCATGCGCAACAAACGGAAATGAGCACGCGCCAACAAGATCCTGCGCTGTGGTTTCATTCGCCGGTACACGCATTTCTTTAGAACGTTCCCCTCGCCACATCGATCAATATCGATAAGCTGATCTATCGATTCAGATGACACCAGAGGGCGCTTAACTCGTTCTCACACGCACGCACGCGCCGAAACGAGGAGCAATCGATCTCGATGTTGGTATAGATCCATCAGCCGGTGAGCCGGCCCCGGTATAGGCGCGCACTAAATGGCCCATCACACGTCAGAGCGCCACTTCTCCACATATTCGATGAAATAACAAACTCGTTTCGATATGTGGAGACCTCACGCTTGTCAGTGGCTCAACCAATTTGCGTCTTGTTCGATACTTGTCTCGTGCAGAGTCTGTTCAGCCACTAGTCAAACTCGGGTAGGGCCCGTTCGTAACTAATGGGATATAGATATTTTGTGTTCGTTTTTGCGTCTTATCACTTGTTAAAATTGGAAAAAGCCTCTGGTTGGCAACGACAAAACGTAATTGAGAAAAATTATGTACAGTAGTTAATTTGTTTTTGAATTGCAACAAATTATAAAAATTTGTCATCGAGTAATTTTTATCACATGTGGCAACAATCAAAGTGCGATTTGAAAACTCCCAAGGGTGGAAGATGCAAATTGTTGACGCATTTAATCCCTCAAAGAGGGCGCTCTTTATTTGTATTTTATTTCCAATCACTGTAGCAAATATCACAACAAAATATTCTGTATCCCTTGTGTTGCTCTAGCAATGACTGAGTGACATATTTTTACCAGTGCTCCAAGATCAAAAATAAAAGGGAATACGCGTTGGGAATCGAACCCGAGACTGCCGCACCGTAGTCGATTGGAATAGCGGCTGGACAATGACGTTTTGTTCCATTCTAATTGATTCGATAAGTTTCCTTGATTCTTTAAATTAATACTAAAGAAAAAAATAATGAAATGAAATATTACATACATTTTTTATGATGAATTTGAGGGTTCTGTATATATGAAGTAGGCATTTTTGGGTTGAACCGACTGAAGTCTGCAAAAGTACACAGATGTATTTTCTGTACTCCGTATTACAAGATTCTGTGTTCCGGTTTACATACAGGTACCATAGACCTCTCAAGCAAACAACTTACCCGAACGTCAAGTACTTCTACAAACAGCTATGCATGTACATGAATGCACGTATATTGAACAGTTCTCCCCAAATTACTGTTGTCTACATGCAGTGAGGGAGGGGGGAGGAGAGCAAGTCTGATGCGGCAGGTGGGTGTGACTTCTTTCTGGAGGCTGATGGATGAAGGCGTGAGAGGATCAGACTAAACGTCTGCGCGAGTATTAAAAAGAGGAGGGGGGGGGGATGGAGAGGCTGCACGAATTCAGCTCCGACACCAAGTTCTTGATTAAATTTCTACTCAAACTGCACGATCAACCGTGGTACAGGCGCCGCGGGAAACCGAACAGTCAGGTAAAAAAAAAAAACTCGACAACACACGATAGATATTGCGCGGACAATGGAAAATGCTCGACAAACTGTGGAGCCTCATCTTGACTGGTAACCGCGTAGACTGCCATTGGCAGCCAGGTATATTTGAAGGGTCATTCGCAATTGATTGCACATATGAGACTTATATGCCAGTTTTTTCCCCTTTATTATCAGCAACTGGTACTCAAAAGTACAACTATTAAAAAAAAATCTTCACGAGAATTTATTTGTATTATGCCCACATGTTGCTTGAGCAATATTCGAGGGCACGCTGTAAAATATAAACAACAAATAGGCTCACTGCCATATAAATATTTCTTGTACGATGTAATACTATCGAAAGCTCGCACTCATTGTCGCGTTAAAGGCCAACCGTGACAACAGATATTCCATTTATAATAAAGAATATATAAACCGATTTCATGAGCAATATGCATCAATAAACAAACATCCATTAAATTAAAAAATGAACATCCATTAAATTAAAAAATGCACTATACATGTGAAAGTAATGATGTGCTATAAGAATCATTAAAATTACGAATCACTAAGACAAATTTCAATATACCAAATTTTAATTACAATTAAAATATTAATTAAAATAAAAACGTATTAAAACAGGGGGCATTAGAATGTGGCACTATTTTGTTTTTAAATATTTTGTAACTAACGAGGGACAATACTGTGCAACTTCATGAAGTTAAGGAGGCTCATCAACAAATTCATCACAACGTATCTCATCAGGTAAAAAATTACCTAGGTAACTAGGTACTGCCTGGCCTAGGTTTTAATCTTAAGTAAGAATATTTTACATGTGCCCGACATCGTACAGTAATTTACGAATGCCCTTTGTTCAACAATCGCCCTCCACCCGCGCCATCCCATCCCAGGTAACTAAGCCAGGTAAGGTGAACAAGATTTTTTTTCCTAATTACGGTTTGGCGAGATCGGCCGATGGTGGGTGGCGGAACGATAACTTGCCACGGTAATGACTTAATAAAACGGCCGCCATTACATAGTGGATGTAGGCGCCGGCCAAATCCAATTTATTAAACTGGCTACGGAATTAGCGATGGGCGAAGCGGGGGTGGAGTTCCCGGTAGGTGGCGTGGGCGTAGCCAGATATCAGAACGGAGGTGAATTGGCTGCAATATCTTCGCCTCAGACACTTCCGCGTTTACCAAACTGCTTTTAATATGCCCACCATAATGGTAGAAACCCACGTGAATTGCTAGAATGCTTGTTCGTTGTCAACTTGATACGCAAGGGATTGGGGATAGGCTATTTGTTACTCTATCCGCACACTGTATATCTCTTTGCATGGAACTGTTTGGTTCACAAGGGAGATTAAATTTTACATTAAAAAATAGTTCACTTTACCTGTATTATGAATGCTCATGGATACTGAGACTTTTTAATGACTAGATGGCGCAAATGTCAAGTTAAATTGTCGCCGCTAGTGGCGCTTAGTCCGCCAAATTTTAATCGGATGGAAAAACTTTTAAAAAATGTCTATAATACTTTCAATACTTATAACACAAGGTACAACGAATCAACTGTGGATCTTATGGAACTCTCGTTATTGAATATCAATAACTTACGCACAGAAACGAGAGGCCATAGGGCAAGCACATAAAGAATGATATAATTCAGCTTACATCCTCTTTGTGCACATTCAAGTCATATAAAATGTTGCTGCGTGTCACGGGAGCTCCTTTTACCGTTGAACGTATTTGATGTTAAGCGCTTACAAATCGGCTTAGCAGAAAACACGTTTAGACCTATGATGCCAGAGAGGTCCCGTCCTCCAACGGAGACCCCACGTCACAATCGGACACAATAAATTGAAATATAAATTGCTGTTGTTGAATATTAATTCTTAAATTGATAATTCTTAAATGCTGGTGATTTTACGCGCTCATGGCACAACTGATTTGTTCTATAATTTATAAATCTCATTTGATTTTTTTTTCCCAGATCACTGTAGTGAATAACACTACAGGAGGTTATTGTACCCCTCGCGTCGCTGCGGCGATATATGAGGGGCACA
>JAUJYS010002014.1:0-15762 GCA_033995665.1 Melogona broelemanni
ATCCTGCAGTCTGGCTATTCCAGCTGCATCCCTCTTCCCTCCCCTTCCCTGCCCCTCACATAATCTCTATAGAGATTTGAGGGTGCAGTAATCCTGTAGTGCACTAGGCGCTACGGTGATTTAAAAAAAAAAAAAAATACAAATAATTTTTAAATGCTGATACAAAACAATAGTCGTTTAAACATCCAAATGCAATCGTCAATACTCCTTCACTAAATATTGGTAATTTTTTTCTTTCGTGCTTGTTTGTGATCAAGGTGTTCAGCGACATTGTTGTCCGCGACGGTGAAATGGTGTGCGTGGAGCTGGTGGCCAGCGACAAAGACGGCTCCATCCAGGGCGTCATCTTCCAGGGCTCCATTCATTACGAGGCGCTCAAACGTGTGTACGACGCCAGGGTAAGTGGATGAACTTCCGTCCGTCATGAACCTATTTGAATTTTACTAAAATCGCTAAAAATACGCCATATCCGACAAAAAAAATTAAAAATTTATAAATTATTTTCACGGTTTCTATTATACACATGTGTGATTTAAAAAAAAAAATTAAAATAACTGTCCACAGTGGTTTGCAAAAACTTAACAAGGGAATCAGTCGTGTGATCATAACATTGGTTGGTTTCCTTCGCGCTTCCTCAGACTAGTCTGACGACTAAGATGGCGCAGCGGATGTCCATGGGCTGGTACCAGGGCAGTCAGCAGCGCATGGAATTCGTGCGGATGAAGGGACCTCAGGGCAAGGGCCACGCCGAGATGTCCGTCAGCAAACAGAAGGGATCGGGCATCGAAACTCCCACATCCGAGCCCGGCTTCTGCCTCACCGATCTGGACTGGGACGACGAACCGGAGGTAGGTAGCCTGGCTAGGCGTTCCTAAGCTCCACAAAAAAGAAACGGAAATTTTCCGTTCCGTTCCTACCCAACACTGCCCTTTTACTCATTCTCCTCCTCCCTATTTCGATGGTCTCATCTGAAATGTATCTTTCTCATTGCAGGATTATCCGTACATGCAGCGACGGATGAGCGACCCCAGCTCCAACCTGACCAATTTTGTGCGCGGCAGTCGGCCGCCCAAGAACCCGTCGGAAGCGGCCAAGTCGCGCTCCGAAAACGAAGGACTCGATTCGTACGCCAACGGCTACAATGAGATCGAGGCGGGCGACCTCCGTGATGGTGAGTACACCGACGGTCACGCCGTCGAATTTTATCGGTATATTGTAATTATTAATCATTTCCTATGCGCCATTTGGTCGTTGGTATACACACATGCGGCTTATTCGACCAGTTCTACCTGCTAACACGTACACTATTAAAAAAGAGCTAGATTTATCCCTCCACCCTCGCAGCTGTGTGGGCTAATGCGCTGCGACGGTATTTGACAGATTCAGGTTCGATTTCCGGCGTTGGCCATTGTTTATTCGTTTGTGGGGTGTCGGCGAGGATGGTCTTTACATATCGTTTATGTAGTGTGACTGTCACGTAGCAATTGTTTGGCGTTTGCGGAGTAATTGTTTGGACAATTATTGAGTTAGTTCTGTCAATATCAACCCAGGTGGTTGCATCTTTCATATGAAGCAATTGGTGTTTTTTTTCCTGCGTGGTCTTGCAGTTATTTTATTTCAAGTTGAATTCTCTGTAGCTTTACCAGTAGTGCACTTGCATTCATGTAATGAACGTTTTTTTACAGTCTTGATTCTTTATATTTCTGCAATTATGGGTAAAGCAATTTTTTGAAACGATACTTATTTTTTTAAATCAGGCGATTGCTTGTTTGATGTTGTAATTTTGTGAGTCGGTTATTCTATTTTAAAATTAGTATGGATGCTCAATTTTTGTTCGATTTTACTGTTGCTTATGGGTTTAATTTTTATCTCATTTGTTTATGCCAATTTTTAATTCACTTTTATTTATTTTGAGAATGCATTTTTCGTCAGTTCCGTCGCACGAGCGAGGTTCAAGAGTTCGAATCCCTGTCGAGGCGACCGTTTTTCGCTCGCCACATCGCCCGCACACGTGTGAGGACAATGCTCCGAGCGAATTGGGTCTGCTTTTTTCGTATCTTAAGCCGCGCCTCGTACGACGTCATAGACTGCATTACGTTTTATTTGTTTTGTTTTATTTATTTATTTGTTTGGATTTTATTTTTGTTCTTTTCTTTTTTTTTTGGTTGTTTCCGTGTTTTAAAAAAAAAATGTGGTCAGCACCTGACAAGCGAACAAATAAGAAAACAGTCGTTCCCGCCGCCAAGTTGAACCACAGAGACTCTCGCTCCCATGTTGACCCCCGCGCGTCCCACCAGCCGCTAGGTGGCGCGGGCAAACCGGCTGACGTAATGCGGGTCAAACAGCCGCGCTTGTTAAATGCCAGGCTGGCGGCCAGGCATCCGGCTCAAAGTAAAGCGGAGGAGATGGATATAGGTTGGTACTACGAGCAACTCGTTTTTGGCTCGTTTCGTATTCAGACCTTTAAACTTGAGACAAGTGTTGGGTAGGAACGCAACGGAAAAGTTCCGTTTCTAGGAAGAAAAGTTAAAAAACATTTAAAAAAAGACCTGTGAACCCAGATAGAGGCCGTGAAAAACTTGACTCAAAAGTCACCTAAATAACTTCTCGGTTTCCTGGTAATGTCGGTATTGGAATTTGGTACGGTAATGAAGATTTTGGTCTGTCAATTTTATCGCTTTATATATTGTTAGTCATATATTGCTAGTGGACAATACCGAATTGCAACTCGAATTTGGTGATAGTTTTGAAATCTATCAAAATTATTTATCTTTGAGTCACAAAATTTTTACTCTAGTGCCATGATCGCCGATTCCAGATTCAATTCCAATTCCTCGAATTTGATCGATCTTGAAATTCCCACTTCAGGTAACATGATAGACCATTTCGAATTTAGCTCTATAAAAATGTGATTTTGTTTTGGCCTCAACACGCACAATCGAAGAAAGATTTGATACATCCCTGCATACTGGATTAAATGTATTTATTTACGACTAGTTGGAAATAAAATGATAAAATATCTTAAACGTTGCCACCTTTTCGAGTTGCAAATCGGCCAAATCCTGTTTTTTGCGCCTCATAAAACCGATCGTCCAAACATTATACCATCGCACGCAGAACTGGACGACACCACCTACAACCGCCTGTGGATGGCCAAGGGCTTCAACCAGGCCTACCACTTCTGGAAGGAATCGCGGCGGGCCCAGTCCACGCCGCTTAATGCCTACCTCACCTACGTCACGCTGCCCTGGCACCAGATCATCGCCGATCTGCTTGAATACCGCCAGCACCCGGTCCTGACGTTCTAAAAAGTGCCGGATTTAATTTTTCCGACGCTTCAAGGTTGTATTTGTGGTCCTGTGCCTCCTTTTCCCAACCTCACCACTCATCCCACCTACTGGTGCGGGCATCGGAAGGTTTTTCTCCCCAACCGTCTAGGGAGTGCAGTCATTTGTGCGCGGAACTTCAGTGCGTGGCGGCTTCCCCGTTCGAGTGTACTTCCGCACTTACGAGTTCACGCCGCGCGGGCGGATTTGGTATTGACGGCACGACGCCGGCTAGTCTACTACTAATCCAACGGCGGGTGAACGCTTTATGCACAAAATATTGATGTATCTGTGTTCGGTAGAGGTGTGTGTCGGGTGTCTAGAATATTCAAGTTGTGGTCACAGAGTTCGCGGTGGTGTGGGGCCCACCAAAATATTTCCCTGGACTATTGGCGATGAGTCAGTGAAATTTCAATCGAGTTGGATGAATTTTTAGTCGTTGTTTTTTCTTGAGAAACTTTTGTTTCTAGGAAACTTTTTTTTATTGCCATGCGCAAATTTGCGATTTTTTTTACGTGATAGCTTGCTCTGGTGATTTTAAATCATTAGGGCAAGAAAGTCTGACTTTCGATTATGGTTTTTAATTTTTAAAAAAAGTTAAGGGGTTCAATTTGTTAATTATAAAAAGCTGGTTAATTCTCATTCACGGGTATTTTCTGCTCAGTGAGGTAAATCAGTATAGTGCTCCCATTTTTAATAAAAATGAATTAAATTGCAAATCATTTTGGGATCTACTTTTAGAAATATCTTTTAGGTTCATTGTTTTTTACTTTTAAAGCTGGGTCACTGGTTTTACAAGCCTTTTTAAAAATGGTTTCACAAGGTTTTTACGAAACTTGGTGGGAGTCGATTTAAATTTTCCTCGTTCTTCGCGTGAAGTTTTCGGGCAATGTTTATTTTGGGACCCAGGCTGTATATTTAAGAGGCTACTCGTCAGACAGAAGATCTCCAACTGAGTTGGGCAAACTTGGTCGAATAAAGGCTCTAGGACAACGTTAAACGGAATGACATTCTTCGAATAATGCATGTATAGTAAACAAGGGTGTGGGTGATAAAGATTTGGTATTTGCGTCTAATTTGGTTTTGAGATTTGAGCATTTTATCCCTGGCCTGAGCTTGGGGCAATTAAGAAGCCATTTCTCTCCGGATTTTTGCCATTCCGTTGGAGCTACAAAGTTGTCCTGCATCATTTCTTCCATGCCCAGTCAATATGTTTAGCCAAGTTGGAGATCTGTGTGACCGGTTTATTGTGTCGTGGGGGGTAATTTCGATGTTGCCAAAGATTGGAATTCGTACAGTGAGATTATTTTTCCCCGTCGTTGATATTTGGAAATATCCTCCGGAGACCATGAGCCCGAAACGGACCACTTTTCTATGTATTAAAAAGTAAGTCCTTCTAGAAATAGTTAGGGGGAGGGAATAGTTTGTGTTCGAAATTTTGAACATCCAAGTGCAATTTAGCATCCATTTACGTGCAATCTTTGACTTGATTTTTTTTTATTACTTGTTATTTTTCCTCATACAAGATTTTTTTCTTCCATTTTTACCGCTTTTATTTGTTATTGGTACGATCATGCCGTGAGATGCTGCTTTTTTCCATCACTTTTCCTCGATTTACATGGGCTTTCTGGAGGGTTTCCTTCATTTTAACTTTTTCTGAAAGCCTCTTGTGGTTAGCTCTTGTTCTTGGAAGTTCTTGTGGCTAGCACATTGTTTGTGGCCTTTCAAGATAGCTTGTAGAGAGTTTAGGGGGGATGTAAGATGTGTAACGTTAGTTTTTCGATGAAAAAAGAAAAACCTTATTTTAACGATTAAATTGATGTTATTTTTATTACAAAATTAATGGGTAGTCGTAGTACCAAAGTATTTATATTAGTAAATAAATGTCCTGTAACCTACTCCTCGAAAGCCGTACGAAATTTCGGCCTTGTCGGATAGGGCATGACAAGCAGTCTATTTTTAAGGCGAGATTGTTGCAGCCTTTGGAACATGCTTATAAAAAAATTCTACCTGGGGGCTTAGGCTTATATTTTCTAATCGAACGAGATTTCACAATACTATGCAAGCTATCTATGTACTACGGGGATTTTTTTTAAACCAAGATTTCTAATGGGGAATTCCTGGATCACCTAGCAGCACTGTTTGTGTCGACGTCTTTGCCGACCATGTCGCCATTTTTTACTCGGCTGCAGAAAACTTTTTTTTGTTTTTGAAATTACTGTACTATTCGCGATACTCATTTTTTTTTAGAAATAACATCGTGCATATATTATTTGAGATTATATTGCACGCAGATTAAAATGAACGTATCGAACCATATTTTTAATATTGATAATTTTTTAAAGCTTTTTTTTTAATACACTGTCGCCAAAAGACATTAGATTAATGCTGCACAGGCACTCCTCCAAATATTGAAATGAATATATTGAAATATTGAAATGCCAGAGAATAAAATTTTCATCTGGTGAAACAATCACCTTTTTGACACGTAGTTTCTGCTTCGTCGCAGGAAAAGAAATATGTAGCATTTGTCGATTTTTTTTTTTAAATCACTGATGGGAAATAGCCAGCCTGATCAAATTGTAAGTCTAAACTGAAAATGTAAATAATGTCGTGAAGTATTAATGATTCGTGATTTTATATATCGAAGTATGGTATAAATAGATGTTCTTTATATTTTTTAATATTTTCTTAGCCATTACGCCGATGTCATGCCAGTGGATGCTAGTCTTTTTACGTTCATATTCACGCATTTAATTTGTTAGCCATTGCCATTCGCTTTTATTTTTTTTAAAGATTATCATAATGTGTACCTCGAACACAAACATAACTTTTAAATCAGTTCGAATCGTAATTTTTCGGATAATGTTTTTGAAGTATTTTTTTAAGAGGTCGACGATAGCAAATGATGCATCGTGATCTGATAAAAGCTTAAAATTAATTTTGCATATCCATTTGTGAGTTACTTTATAACGGCTAAGTCCCCCTTTTTGATCGCAATATCGATTATAGAACCTTTTTACTGTGTCAGATTTGAAAGCATTCACAAAATACAAAATGCAAATTAAATATGGATGCAAATTTCTACACATGAAAAATTACGAGCGTATTTTTGAGCTTACAACACACTTTTTTGTTGTTTTGCTTTTTTTGTTTTTTTTGTTTTTTTTGTTTTTTTTAGACCCACATGTAGGTGTTGTTCAGCTTTGTTCAGATTGTAATGAATTGTAGTCTATGTTTGAATGGATAATTACATTTGGAGATATTTATAAGCTTTGATCGCGTAATTAAATCACTAGACAATTGTTTGGTAGCAAAATTATTTGGCAAATAACTGGAATATCAAATTGAAAACACATTTTTCTTTGAGCGTTGTCAAATCCTGGTTGTCGTAAAACCTATATTTCATGTGATCTCGTTAACGGTCGTTTCTTGATTTATTTAGACGATTTCGAACATTGCTCTATAATTCACTACTGTCCTTAGAACAGAAGTATTCAAAATGTTCAACTTGATGATATTTTGGGAAGTCAGCTTAAAAAAAATGTTGGTCTCAAAACAGAGAGAATCTAAGCCAAAACCCGAATTTATTCTTTCAACAAAAACAACTGATGGTTTGAAATGGTCTCGCTATCGGACTTTTGTTCAACGGAATTATTTTTTGGTTCATATTTAATTAATTCGAATTCCTAAAGATGAACAGCGTGTGAATATAAATCTTAATCATTTGTCAGCCGTAACCATATTTCGTATTTGAGTGTCATTTATGAATAGTGTCTTGCCGTTAGTGAGTGTGGTTAGTCAAGCTAGTCTGTTCGTTACCTGGTACGGTTGATGTTGGGGGATCGTTGACCGAAGGAATGTGTGTGCAACTATGAAATTAACGATTAAAATTCCAAAATAAATATTTTTGGCATTTCAAATTGTGTACGGGGGCTTCTGGGCAATGTAAAAATGCATGTGTTTTGACGTCGACATTGATCACATGTGATATTTTTAGTACCTAACTTTATTTGTTGTATCGGTTCTACTCAATCTCCAGTAATCAACCAAATCGTATTTATTAATAAAACTCTTGATAACATGGACGACAATTTTGTATTATTTTTTAGTACGTGTATAAACGATGCTTAGTTATTCATTTCTATTACAAGTGGATCACATGGTCAATCAAGGACTGTGAATTAGTCACACATGTATTTCCTTGGATTCAGGGATTTAGTTCCATGATTTTTTTTTGGAAGTAAAGAAATAACCATTTTCTAGGGCGATTCAAGAAGTGAAAGGTACACATTTAAAATGCGGTCAACATATACTTATTTTATTCATTTTATTTAACGGTCAATATTTCTTTCACATTAGGAATCGTCTATAAGATTTAGACGGTGCGAGACCCATGAACCAATATAGCATGAACCGACACACCCCAAAAAAATCGGTAAGTTAAAACCGCTTTCATCAAACTTCAAATATCACCAATTTGACATAAAATCTGTTAGGAAAATTGATAGTTATTTCCTACTGCCCCCACCTCATAATAATCTGGAATTTATAACTTAACAGAATGCGAATGATGTACGATATCAATGTTTATAATAAGTTAAGTTGAGCCATCAATAACAAAATATATTGGCCATTTGTAAAACAATCACTGAAATTAATAGAAGATTATTACGAAAAATCACTGGTAATATGTCTTTCCCCCGCCCACCCGTCAACTTTATAATCAACACAAAACTATAATAATAATTTATTCTGCACGAAATGCTGTGTACATGTTTAAAATCAAACGTAATTAATAATTAAAATACAGGCCCAAAACTGGCCTAGGAACAAACAACTCTCAAGCGAATGAGATGAACAAACGAATGAAATAGGAAATGAAATAGTAATAGCAAAATGTAATTTGCAAACCCGTAAATGACTAGAGCGTAGGAAGTCCAGAGATATCATAAACCTTTAACCGCCAAAAACCGTTAAACCATGAAAATCATTGGGGAAAATTTTCAGTTCCCAAATTAAAACTTCTTAAGAACGAACGACGTAACGTAGTTGTTAGGAATTTGGGCGAAACTATAAAAATGAAATAAGCCAATAATAGGCAACGATAAATAGGAAAATAATCTTTGAGGAGCTTTTGAGGATGACCTAAGCCGTTGAACAGTCACTCCTCCTTGAAATGATCCAGAATAGGTTGCTCTTGAATGTAGTGGTAGAAGGAAAATTTACTGCGGAAGATGTCCTCGTCACTTTCTGATTCAGCTCCGGATTCGGTAAAATGGCTTCCCGATTTGCAAGTCTCCTGAAAAGTGATAGGTAAATGATAAATTGATTTTTTTCGTACCCCTCGCAATTAGCAATGTGTGAGGACATTTTTCCAACAGTGCTCGGAATCTAATAAACGAGAACCCGCGCCGGGAACCGAACTCGGGGCCGCTGCATCGCAGGTTGCACTACCTAGTCGACACGAGTCTTACACGCTGTATTTGAGGATTTTTTTCTACTTAAGTCATTTTTTTGGTTAAGAAGTCTAAATATATATTTTTATCGAAGTGGTGTTTTCTTATTATTTTGAAACGTCATCATATGAATTTTTTTGGGCGAGATAAATTCGTACACACGCTTTCCTTCGAAACAAAGCCGTGGGACGAGTGTTGCCCATACTTTTTGAAGTACACGTTAAATACCTCTACTTAAGTATGAAACCTATGCCTGACAAAATTACTATCCCTTCCTTGTTGCTCTTTCAGACTTAATAAGTTAAAATAAGATGAAGACCACCCAGCAGTTGCAGGCCACTTATATGATTTAACAACTCTTTTGTTTTAGATTTTTTTCATGATTTAAAATTTTTCAGTATTGCATTTTTCGAAAAATGTATGTACGGAGCTGCCACTTATTGCATAAAATGCATAATTTCGTCCTCTATCTTCTAGTATAAAAATTCAGCACCAAATTCAAAGCCGATTTAAAATTATGGATTTTTATATTAACCAATAGAGTTGTAGCGCAGCACCGTCATAAACACGGAAGGTTTATGCGCCCCGTGATGGGAGAAAGTATCTACAGTAATTTGACTAAAAAAATCAGACGATAGTAGTAGGTTTAGCAAGCGCGAATTTGTCGAATTTGGCTTAAATAACGAATATGGGTCATCATGCCCTTGACTTGCATTGGAACAAACGAATTTAGCAACTCTTCGA
This sequence comes from Melogona broelemanni, assembly GCA_033995665.1. Lineage (NCBI taxonomy): Eukaryota > Metazoa > Arthropoda > Diplopoda > Chordeumatida > Chordeumatidae > Melogona > Melogona broelemanni. Next base: position 9,530 of record JAUJYS010002014.1, read on the forward strand.
AAGTGTTTGCACTTTCTCTTCGCCAGGTGGTGTTCATTAAATCATGTTCAACCGTAAGACATTAACGACACTTTTTACTCGGATTATAAACATAAGTAAACAATATATAATATTTCTTTTTACACAAGATGTACCAATAAACGCCAGCCAGAGCACACACTCCATTGTCAACAAGAAAATCATAAAATTTCTAGAAATTCTCTTCACCATTTTGCTTTTGATCCTACCCACTAAAGACGAAGATTTGTAAAGGCAGCACTTGCTTTTTGGTGGATATCGGTGTAGTGACAGCGGTTCGCAGGATGCGGGGTGGCTTTGTGGCTGCTAATCGGGCTGTAGAGGCAAAACTCGTTGGGAAAATCTGGAGTGGGTATGCCGCTCTTGACCGCGTCCATCGCCGGCGTCAGCACAGCCGCAACTGGTTGAAAAAGAAAAATGAGTCAGTAGGTATATGTCACAATCGGCGAAACTTGAAATTGTTATGACTGCTTCACTAAACAAATTACTCCTTACATGCCTTAATATTTTGGAAGATAAATATTTTTCTAATTAAAATTCTTCTTACATACCATAATAATTAATATTCAGAAAGATTTCTTTTCCAATACAAATTATGGTTAAATTGCTGGTAAAAATACCCTTTAATTTGACGGAGTTTGTATTCGTAACTGGTAATCACTCTTTTCTAACTGAAAAACGATACTCCGTAGACACCTATGCGTTTTAAAAATGTAATTGTATAAAACTGTTGGCGATGTATAAAAGTAAAAAATAAGGCCCGAAACAGCGCCGAAGAAAATATATAAAAGTTGACAGATTATTCTTTGTCATTGCAGAGGCTTGCATAATTTTTGCACTTAAAAAAAATAAGAGAAATAAAAATGCCACCACTATGATCATCAATCGAGAGTCAATAAACTAAGACCTAGTCAAATAATAAGCAGTCATTTTTTAAAAAGTCGTTTTTGAATGTCAATTAAAGAAACATTCGAATTAAAAAAGTCAATTAAATATAATTGGAGAAGACTGAAACAAATTTGGGTGGTCAATTAGATACGGGAAATTTATTCTAATCATCGGTTTCATAGAGAATTGTATCTAAACCTTACTAAGGATTAGTTCGGATTTCGGGATATATATTCCAGGGAATTTGCGCAATCTAAAATCGTTAAGCTTGTACCTTTGTGGCAAGTTGTAATTTGGCGAGACAAACGTCTAGTTTGAACAATAAAGTGATTAAGACGATACAGATAGCAGATTTTACCAATTTGCGATAAACTCTCGACTCGCATGGGTTCCACGTTCTCCAAATCGTCCGACAGCTTAGACTTGCACTTGGACGACGAAATGCTGTCTGTGGCGGCCAAAGCAAGGAGCGTTTCCCGTTCGATGGAGCTTAAGGCGTGGGTCCAACACTATAAGAGGGGACGAATAGTTTTGCGAGCAGCGTAGTCGCATTGCAATTGCAGTAATGAATGACTGAAATTTGTTTTAATTATTGTATTTTGTAAGAAATATAAATGATCCAAGTCGTAATACAAGTCACTGCCGACGAAATTTCATTTTTGAAAAATCGAAGAAATAAAAGCTCAGAGTAAACAAATAGAAATGGAAAACGCAAATGTTTATAGGCCAAAAAGTTATATTAAACGTTATCACATGTATCTATTTGAATTTATACTCAAGAAGTTATACTAAAGGTTATCACATGCATGTATTTGAATTAGGCAAGAAAGACGGCAAAATCAAGATAGAAAGTCCTTACAGTGTCAAGCTTCGCCAGACATTCCGAAATGGAACCGGAAGTTTGCGGTCGATCGCTGGCCTTCTTCTGTACGTGGTCTAAGGCTTTATCCAGAAACCAGAAATACCTTGAAAACAGTTTAAACAAAATTTAGTAGCCGTGAAATACTTTAAAATACGAATCAATACATCCAAGCTTATTGTCTATGGAAACCAATACCAATACTAAAACCATATGGAGAACCTTAACTCCCAAATGCATGTATTCTTACCCTTCTAACTTTTGCTCCTTGGTCAATGAAACGTCCAGAAGGCGATCCGAAAATAAAGGCGGCCTATAATTAAGCGTTCCAAACTTTTAGAAACACAGGTAAATATTACAACAAGCGATTAATAATTAATTTGCAGTGTTGGGTTCGGTCCTTTTGAAAAGGAACCCGTTCCTGTTCCTACATACATTTAGAGTTACATTAAATTCTTTTCACAAGAAACTTGGAATTTTTCCGTTCCTTCGACGAAAAAGTAACGATAAAAAAAACGAAAAAACCACTTTCTGAACGGATGAAAATATCAAACATTCTATTTCCTTCCCCTAACAATTTCATTAGTAAATGGGATTTTACCACGTGAATTTGAATGCGAACGAACACTTGGGAAAATTGTACTCTTTGTAAATTGAAAGTTATGGCAAAAAGGATAAATTGAAAGTTATGGCAAAAGGTACACAGGAAAGGAACCTCTGTTCCAGTTTGTCAAAAAAATGAACGAAGCAGGAAAAGTAATCTAGGTGTTCCTCAAAAAAAGGAACCAGTTCCTTGAAACGGAATATTTCCGTTCCTACCTAACACTAAATTTGTCTGAACTTCTTACCTTCCAAGCGACTCAAAGAACAAAGTTCGCCCTTTCCCGTTGCCTTGATTTTCTTGATTTTCGTAGGAAGTGACGATTCTCAAAAGGAATGGTCTTTGGCGAATATCATTATTGCTGTCCACCCTGGAGATTCAATAGCAAAAATAAATAAAGAACAAAACCATACATTAAATTAGATTCCAGGAGGATATATGTCAAAAACGCTGCTCAACTATTAGCGAGACAAAAATGAGCTTCGTGGGTCCGAACAAACAACTGCACTTGTTTCCATTATGAAAGCACAGCGTGCTTTTAATAGCAATTTGTTGCCAAGAACCGCTACGTTGTTGACCACAATTAGTCTATGGACTGTTTTCGGCATAACATTAATTCACCACATGCGTTTAAACATTTCTAAAACAGTTCAAAAACTTTGACCAGCTTGGTACTACCCAACATTTTATAAATCATTTAGTTAAAAAATAGTTTGCAAAAAAGCGTTCAAAATAAACAACCAACCTTCTGAACTTAAACAGATATTCCATTTCCTGCGGTTTCTTTGGAGGCGAAAGTCCTCGTTTCTTCGAGATATCTTTAGTGGCCTGTGTAGCGATCAGTGAAATAGAAACAAAGGCAAAATTATACAGTTTATCAAGGAAGTTTTAAAAAGTGCTAAGCGACGCGCCAGCGATCATGCAAACGTTTGAATAACTTTTTATCTCTAAAGCTTTCGAGAATACAATTTTTTGCAATGCAGTATGCAATTGCACAGAAACCGATTTTTTTTTATTACTATTAGTTTATTACTAGTATATAGTTTATTTTTTATTTTCTATTAAGATTTAACATTAACAGTTCTGAACTTTAGTAAATTAAAAAAAATATATATGCTGTATAGCATTATTTAAATAAATATTATTTTCGAACTTGTTTACAACAGCTTTTTCAATGCCGTTGATAAACAATTTTATTTTTTTTATTTGCAAAAATCAACGCATGGCTCTATACATTTCAGACGAAATGTTTCACAAAATCAAGTACGCCATACGCAATGTACTATCAAAGGGGTACGTAGATGGCCTAGTGGTTAGTGTGTTTGCTTTCTATGCCTGTGATCGAAGGTTCAATTCCCTAACGAGACCTCCGAATTTATTTGGGCAAGAGAAATTCGTACACACGCCTTCCTCCGGAATGGAAGTAGAGTCGTGCGACTCGTGTATGTACGTTGTCAGATGCACGTTCAATATCCCTACCTAAATATGAATTATCAGGTCGCTCCGTGGTTGGGGTGGGGTAGGGAAGCTTTTAAAATTCGTAGTATATATGCAGTAACTATAGCAGTAGTAGTAAATAAACTAGGACATCTTCATAGTGAAATGTGAAATTATTTTTAAGTTGCAAAAGCATGCCTTACCCAGCAAGACGGTACGAAGTCGCCTCGAGGAATGTTGATGTTCTTTGGCAAACTAAAACGTAATTCGATATTTATTAAGATACTCAAATACCCAAATGCAGGAAACAAGAATTTTTTTACTTATGAAATGAAATATATTTGTGTGATATTTGCATAGTTCACACATGAAAAAAATTAATTTCACTATAAAAAATCTGAAGTCGAAAATCTCGCAATAAACAGCTTCAAACTTTGTTAATTGTTTCCAATCAAACCAATTGGAAATTGAAAAAATACATTAAAAAAATTCAATTTGACTCGGTTACGGCGTTCAGCGGAATTCAAGTTGATGAACGAATTTTTGAAAAATTCAATTTGTGTATGTTTAATTTGTTTATTTAATTTGTCTATGTTTATTTTCTTAATATTTATTTTCTGGCAAATGAGAATACTTTTTATAGTTTATTAGCTTAATTTTTGTTTTATTTTATTTGCATAATTTTAGTTCGCAAAATTTGAAATTTCTGCTTGGTCCTTTTTAAATTGTCAAAAACTAGAACTAGCTTGAAGACAAGAGACATTCGATAATACGTCCGTAAAGTGAACCTCTATTTCGTTTTGTACCAATTTCTATTTTTCGAAATTAATAAAAAAATCCAATCTTATAAGAAAATTCTTAAAAAAATTTCAATCGCTTAAATCACTTTAGAGGTATATAAAGCGGGGAAGACAAAAACAAAAATTAGCATTTAAAAAAAATCTCTCATACCTTCTACTTCTATTATCGGGATAATGGCGCATCTCTATGTCTTCGGACGGCATCAAACAGTAGGAATGTTCCATGGTTAGAGCTAACGAGCAGAATAAAATTAATATTCGCTTACTCCCGGTCCCGAACGATCGCGCCTATCCAACAACGGTGACGTTAGACTAATTGCACTCCTGTTGACCGGACTGGTTGATGTAGGGGTATTTCGGTAACGTCATTTTATAAAAAAAACAACCCTGTATATCAGCAGTCAACCATGCAAAGTCGGCTTGTTTGGCCAAAAAAAAAAGAAAAAAAAAGAGGGGAATCCATCAATGACCCCGAGTTGACCTTATCTCGGTCCGAAGTACCAACACTGGCCTTGAAATTCGAGGTGAGCTCAGCGTGACGCAAAACGAACTCTTCAAATGAATATCTAATTATGAGCGTCATTTTTTTTCTCTTCTTCCCAAGGCTGTTCGATTATATACTCGTTGAGGTTATTCGGGGAATCGTCCCGTTCATTGGATAAAATCGACGTTGAATTGAAATTGTGTCAATGATCTTAGCGTAATTTTTACTTAGCTTTTAGCTTTTTTTTTTTAAATTGTTCTCGCGTAACAGTTTACATGCATGTATTGATAATCGATTTCAACTGGTTATTGGCCACCATTACGCGATATTACTTTAAGGATAGGGTGTCGTCAGGTACAAGAATTTTAAGTCAAATGCGACAGTTTAAAAGTCACAATAAACAGTTTGCGCAGTTCGATAACGTGAGCACAATAAATTTAAATACCTTGTCAGTGGAATAACTGTGTGGTATGGACCTGAAATTAAAAATATTTTTACGATCGTACTTAATATTCAATTTTCAACTACGGACAATTTATTTTTCATCACTAGGTTCAGATTTGTACTAGTTCTCTTTACCAGTTTTCAAACTGGTAAAGAGAAGCTTTTTCTATTTTCAAATAAGACTACTGAGTAATTTACGAAATTTGGAATCTTTGGAATCACTTCCATGGATTCCTTACTAGTATCCTTCCTTAGTATCTTCCCAGTACTTTCTTAATTCTTATTAGTATTATTTTAACTTGACCCTACTGAGCTGTGGTTAATACCAAACTATCCACACCCAATCGTTAATAAAAAATTTATTTTCATTTTTTGTTTGAAAGAGCAATCTGAAAGAAAGAAAGAAATTTCAATAGCTTGCAAAACATTTTGTCAACTTTTGACTCAGTTTCCCACATGCTCTCAAAGAACAGTCGAGTACCCACCTCCAACCATCAATTACAATTTTGTCGAGTGTGTTTCATATTTAACAGTTCATCTATTTACCAATAATTCATAATAAAGTGTTCATAATTTGGTGACATATATTACGAAAACTAAAAACTCACCTTTTTCTTGTTCAAGCAGATTTTCGAATAACATGGCCGTTTTTAAACGTCAACAGGCGCCACGATTCCAAAAAATATACCGGTGTTACCAATA
>JAUJYS010002015.1:0-15762 GCA_033995665.1 Melogona broelemanni
CCTGTTTTATTTGAAGGGTTTTGCCAAAACCCAGTTCGTCTCATTCCCGGCGCTGCACCGGACCCAGTCCCTCTCGTCAAATTAATCCTACTCAACTTCATGCATCAAAGTATGTACAGCTGGTAGTTTACAGTGCACATAGTCTTTGTGCAGGGAAATGGTCGTATAAAGCGCACGATTCGACGGTATAGAGTACAAAAAAAAAAAGAGAGTGCTATTGTTCGATTGACAAATTAGGTACATGACCATGGTCAACAACATGAGTTCATAGCCGCGAACGCTTGTGCACGCGGAAGTTGTTTTAACAATCGGCGTCGCTGGCGGCGAGCAGCAGCGGTTGATGTTTGTTCTTCAATTTCCACCAGGCCGTACGTACATACAAACAGCTGGGAAAGTCTAGCACGTTCTAATAAGTCGAAAAATGAGCGTGTCTGTCTCATCACCGTCTGTGTTTGTTCGATAATATGAACTCAATGTTGAAAAATATCGCATCGATATTGGGTTGGACAAAATAATGGAAACAGCCCAAATAAGGTGCACAGACAAATCTGTTTCCATTATTTTGTTTAACTACTGTATGTTCGAAGGAAGGTTTTGTATTCTCCTGGATTTATCTCTTGTCTGGTAACATTTCCTGAACTTTCGATATTTAACGAATTTCCCACAACAGAAAAATTATATTTACTAAAATTACTACTAAAGTGCAAAAATATTTTTTTAAACTCGCACACAAAACTACCGCAGCGCCACCACTGATGCCTTTATGGATAGTCTGTCGTCAGCTTTAGAATCAATACCACTGCAGGAGAGCCGACGTGGAGTACGTAGAAGTATGTCTAGGCCGAGGAAATTACACAATTCCGAATTAATCATGCGATAACAAATTACAGCGATGTAGATATCGTCGAGGGTGTACGGGAAACAGGGTGGAGCACTGAAGTCACGCGATAATGCGTGACCAATCGGAGTCTATCCTGTTCATATCGTTTTGAATGATTATACAGTTTCAGTCGAATGGCGAGACGCGGTAACTTAGGAATTAAAAAAATAACTAATAATAAAAGTAAAATAAATTAAACAGAACTCTGATTATTTGATTTTTAATTTTTCAAACAATGTTTTCATCAAGAATAGGAATTTGGAAGAAAAATCTGTTCGCTGTACAACAACCGAACACAAACATTTATATTGTACGAACAAACAATTGTGTCCGTCCGCTGTGGCCGGGAGGTAGCGTGCTCGCTCACCAACTAGCGAATCTGGGTTCGATTCCCAGCGCAGCCGATATAGTTTGATTGATTGGCTCGTGGTACTGCGCGGGGGAAGGCACCACTGCACCACAAGGAAACCACCTCTGTATTCCGCCAAGAAAACTCAGGGGGCTTCTGCTCCCTGAAGTCACCTGGTGTCGGGGGATCGAGGGTCGGGGTCCGGAGACGACACGAAGGACTTAACGAACAACACCAAACAAACACCTACAAGCGGCAGTAGCTCAATAGCGCGGAATTGAAAAAGCTCCCCCTGTACTGTACCGCAACGCCCCTTACACCGCGAAGTCGTTCGAGGTCAGGAAAAGACAGCACACTGCAGCCTGCTTTTCTTGAATACATGTACATGTATTTTTGTGGCAAGGTTTCCAACGTCTTCGCCTCAAAGCTCCTGTCACTTTTATCATAATATTATTGACTCATTGGAATAACTTATCATCATTTGATATTAATCATGTTTTTATTGCGTCATTGATATTCGGAATATTGAGAAGTTTATTGAAGATCCTGCATACAGTACCGTATACTAGTATGTTGGCAGTTTCGCCCTTTGCGTGACGAGTTGCTATGCGTGTTTACCATCTGTCTAGGTGTTAAATCGAGCCCTAGAATTACTGCAGATACAGCTGCACTGTAATTAGTTGTGTCAAATATAGCCGATACGACCTTGAATAAGGCGCTACTGGATGAATGGAAAACAATTGTTCCTCTATGGAATTGGTAAAGCGTTTATAAAGGCTGTTTTTTTTACTATCTTCTGCTGCTTACCATCTTCGCTTTTGTTGTATTCCCAACAATCAATGGGGGTTATTTCTAATCACAAAAAAATCCTTAAATACAGTGATAATTTTTGTTAACGTATTTGTGCCATATTTATTTTCAAAGTATCTAGAAAAGAAATGGGAACTCAATAAATTGGATAAAAGGGAACTCAGGAAGAAAGTAATTTCTAATTGACTTATACAAACGTTATCTTGTCCTTTTAAGTAATTTACTATATTGTCAGCAATAAAATTAGGAAATGGGTGGGTAGAAAACTTTACGAAATACTTTAGCCATCCCAGTCAACAGTGCTGGCTATGCTATAGTGTGACCATGACATATGTCCTATTTTCATTACTTTATCATTTTTGGAGCAAAAAAAAACAAACAAGATTGCTTAGTTACGCGGGTGTAATGTCCCCGATTCAAACGCCAATAACAAGTAACAAGTACAACCCCGCCTTTTAATTGGTGAAACCAGTGGCAACAACTAACAACATTACATTTCCTTTTGTATTTGCGATTCGGCAAAGCATGAATTTTTCAGAGGTGGCTTGATATATCGCATTCTCATTTCGCTTTATTTTAACGTGCATGTATGGACAAAACTATACCCATTTAACTATTCGGTTACCAAAACACCATCTATATTGGCCTACATACCTACATTTTTGTACATGTACATGAACTCGTATAGCATAATCCATCACCCTGACATTTGCATAGATTTCATATGTCAAGATTCGGTTGGAGATTCGTAGATACTTGTACTCTGATTTTACTACAAATGTGTATCTCAGTTTTAAAACAATTGAACTTTAAAATACGAATATTTCTTTGATTCACACATTCCTGTACAGTAGTATAATGAGCAAATGTCTGATTTGTCAAACAGGGTTCTCCAAGGTCAAACGGGGTCCCAGTGCCGCGGTTCGCAATTTGCTACATCTGCGGCCGCGAGTTCGGGACCAAGTCCATCGTAATCCACGAGCCCCAGTGCCTAAAAAAATGGAATCTCGAAAACGAGAAATTGCCAAAGCGCCTAAGACGATCGGAGCCGCAAAAGCCTGAGCCAATGATCAACAGTAAGCGCTCTACACATCATTTCATTTTTTTTTTAAATCAAACAAATATTTCTCCAAAGCGCTAAGAAATAAAAATAAAAAACATTATAACATGTCTGATAATCAATAATATTATTACTCATAGTATTTCACATAACCGAAACAAATAACAAAAGTAAAGATTCGTGGACTCGGCAACAGTATGAAAAAACAAAACAAAAAAATCCAAGTTAAAAAGCGGCATATGCCATTCAGTCGGCCAGTCTAATTACGCCATCAGATCCGTACGTCTTTTCAATACATCATTTTCATTTTTTAGGTGATGGGACAATCGATTTGGCAGGATTGGCAGACGCTGCTTGGAAATCGCACTTGGACCAACTAGTGCCCTGCGCCAAGTGTCAGCGCACATTCAATCCGGATCGTTTGGAAGTCCATCGTAGGGTGTGCCGGGTCCCAAATAAGGGACATAGCTTGGCTACCAAATAATGATACGTAGATTTATGTAGTGTTTAACCATTGGTTTAATACCACACCATTACCTTGTACATGTATATATCTATTTTCGTTTTTTTTTTTAAATAATTAATTTGAGTTTCTTCACTTGTTCAGTCTAACTAAATAGCCGTTCGTTCGGTTAAGTGATAATCAGCAAATTAAATAATTTCCACCTAAGATACAAGTTGGTTTACTTCCAGTTACTCGTACAAATGGATCGTAATCGATCTGACCAAAATTCGATATTATTTTTCCAATGGAAAAATAGAACAATATATTCAAGCTACATAGGTGCAAACACCTAATAATCTTTTTGATCAACAAACAGGAGCTTGAAAATAAACTGTGTCAATCTTTGTTTTGAAGGCGATACCCCATTTAAAATCAAATTCTGTTAGTGTGTGCCAACTCATTTACTGTATGTACATGTACTGTATTTACCGATTCTGATCAAAGTCTTGATACACTTATAAATGCACAGATTTTAGTCTCACGAATATAAGCTAAGTGGATTTCTACAACAACATAACAATAAATGATCGTCACACAACTGATTAACTTAAGGATAACTTTTTATTCGTTTACGTTTTCACCCGAAGTGACATACAAACCCTCTGAAAATGTCACAGAAATGTTCGAAGGAGAGGACTCAATTTTCAAATAATTATTTTTTAAAAGAAATCAAGCGAATTATTTGTCGTGTGGAAGAAAATATAGGTATGTAAATATACAGTAGTTTATGATTAAGTGCACAATACATCCGTAAGCGGGCACAATGGGATCTGATAAGATTTTTTTCATTTGGTCACACCAATTCATAGAACCCAATAGAAACATGTCTGATCGGAAAAAGGTAATTCGATTGTTGTAAGGATGGTAGTGTGTGTATATCACGTGATTCTAAGATCGCAAAGCGGATACCAAAGTTGATATATGTTTATTCCCTATGAATCTATCGCGCCTCATGCTGCAAAAATCAAATTTACGACAGCCACTGAACGTAATTGAGCGAGGGGACGAAAAAGAACAAGAAACTACGTTATAATAGCAAGTTCAATTGAATTGAGTGTGCAAGTATATACGGTGTAATCGAAGACGACATCATAGGAACGCCCACTAAAATACGACACTATACACAAAAAATTTTGCACACTGGAACAGAGGACATGAACAATGAATGTGTACAGGTATAGTTTTTAAAGAACATGCGAACTCCCCCAGGTAGTCTCGCTTCATATTCTGATCCCTCAGTTTGCGCCACCTATCGGAACAAAAAAGAATAATAATTGCACTTGGACAATTGAAACCAGTGAAACAACAAAAGATAAGTTAACTTCCACCATCACACCATATTAAAATTTGGAGACGCAAAAATTATTGGAAACTAAAAACTAAAAGTTCAAACATTTAACTACTAACAAGTAACTACAAGTAACTACTAGCAAACAAGTAACCAATAGGCGTACTAATAACTATTAGGCAACAAAAAACTCCTACATTTAATTTATGTCGAATAACTTTTATTTATTTTGTACAATTTATTTTGTACTGTGGCAATATGTGAGGGGCACATTTTCGCCAGAAACCCAGGATCAAATAAACGAGAGCCTGGGCCGGGAATCGAACTGGAGTCACCGCAGTCGGTTGCAATTCGACTGGCAGTTCTGCAATTCGACATGCGAATTGCAGTCGACTGGGCTAGACGGATCATTTAATTGAACCAATATTTTTGTACGCACACTGTAGCAGTAGAAAAACTATAAAATTTCTTACCTTACGGTTCTTGTAACTCGGAGTGTGAGAATATCACGCCGGCAGGTGGCCGCTAGTATCTGCCACCGGTCGGGGTGGTGGCGCCACCGCCGCCGCCGCCTCCACCACCACCAGCTCCACCGAACTGCTGCCTCACCGCACCGGCTGCAGCATTGGCGGCCACGTTCTGAACGTGCTCATTGCGCAGCACACCGCTGGTGAATTCCTGCTGGGCCTTTGCAAAGCTGGCGCCAATGTTGCGGTAGATTCGGTGAATCTAAAAAATTGGTAGAGCCATTCAAAATAATGTGTCGCGCCAAACACATTGTCTACTATAATAAAATAGATTGAAGTACATCAACAATAAGCAGTCCATTTAGTTTTCCCTTTCTATTAAATAATTCATTTACAACAATAATGGCTCATAAATGCTGGCTCTATTTCCATATTTAAAACATCTTCTATTTTTTTAAAAAGGGAAATTCCTCTACCACTCGTGTTGCTTAGGCAATGTGTGAGAGGCACGTTTTCACCAGTATTCAGGATCGAATAAACTAGAACCCGCGCCGGGAATCGAACCCGGGACCGCCCGCACCGCAGTCGATTGCAATACCCACTGGCCTAGACGGATATTTAAATAAGTTGTCTATTATACCCAACTAACGTTAAACGCAAACATTTAAATAAAACTCTACAATTTTACTTCGAAATACTAATTTTAGTAATTATTCTTATTAAGCTTTTTACATTATTAGTTTTGCTAAGAGTTACTTCGTAACACCAACACCACACATTGACGTCACAAATGTGAAAATGAATGACTATGTTCGCATGCACAGATGAGATTCGATTATTCGTTTGAGCGTCTTACCTTGAGCAGATAAATTACGTTGCCCAAAGTAAGGACAGTAAAGGCCAATGCTGGGAAGGTAACACAAATTCCGGCACCAAGATTGAGGCCATAGGTTTGAGACATGACGATCCACCCACTATCAAAAATAATCGAAAATGGAGAAAAAAAGAAAAAAGAGGAAAGAAAAAAAAAACATGCTAAATGGCACATGCATCGATTTTGAAACCTATTTCCTTTAACCAAAACAAATCTAAAAGAACAAGCATGATATTGGTACGATCGATTTATGGAGATGAACGCAATGAAACCACAATGCCCACCTAGGAACTAGAGTATTAGGGCAATTCTAAATGGCTATAATTTTAAGGCATTTTTAATGACCAACTTCCATTAATATTTCAGAATTTTATGAAGGTTTTTATGAATATCTCAGTTTTTTTTTACCAAATTCCTACAATCTCCTGCATATTTACTAAATATAGTAACATATATAGTAAATATGAAAAATATCGTATTTCGATGTATTGGTAACTTAAGTTACATGGTTTGGAATAAATTAAAGTAATTTAAACATCAGCGTTTTACAGACGATAACGATTCATATAAAAATGAGAAGCGATTCCCAACTGGTCTAGCATGTACGAGAAAATCGTTAGAGCTACGAAAACGTAAACATTAAATAATTGTTTTAACAAGCTTAGTTTTGATCACGTCGTACAACGCTAAATTAACCCAGCTTAATGCTTATAAAATCTAAAAAACAAACAAATATAAACAAATGATTGAAAAGCAAAGCGACGAATTAACATAGCCAATGCATGTAGCAAACCCACGGGAACTCATGCAGTTTTCAAAGCAAGCAACAAGGCGTTTAACCACATACATGCACTCTGTATATCTGTGCATGTACTCTCCAATTTCATATCTGCAAGCAACCGAATCAAAGCAAGCTTATGGGGTAAAGGGGGGGGGGGGACAAAGATAGACTTTGGGAAAGAATATCCATAATATGAATATTAGCCAAAAAAAACCACCTCAAGCAAAATCAAACCATTCGGATTTGAACAGCTGCCGATAGGATGACAAAGAAATTGCTAAAAAAAGCTAATATTTTAATTTACATGCTACCGAACAGCAAACAGGCCAACTCATCGAGATCTGTAAGACGCCAAAAAAATAATTCTGTGCCTCGTCTCTTTATAGCACGAGTTCAAAACATCCTTTTCAACCAATCACATTTTTAGGACCGACAACAACTGAAAATGTGGTACTACTTCTTTGAAAATCTTACTTTCCTAAACTATCCAGTCAGTGGATACTCAATTCTATTTTCTTTTTCAAAATGGACTGCTTATGGAAGATTATTTAATTGGGAGAGGGGGACGGGGGAGCGATTAATACCTTCAGGAGCATTACAATGCCTAACAAGGTGACCGTGGCGAAGAGAAAGCCGATAATAAGTACGATTATGCCCACGGAATACCCGGTTATTCCACCGACACGGATAGTGGTCAAGCCGGATATAAATCCGCTGCAAAGTAAATTACAAACACAGTTGACCACAAGCGACAATTTCTAAAAACAAAACATCACGTGATACCACAGAGCACATGATGAGAGAATCCCATGTTCTCACAAATTATTCTAGGTATTTTTAAATAGTGTTGACCATCAGTAATGTCCCTTCTGCGATCAAAATTCGTGAGGACCTTACATCGACTTAAACAACATCAGTAAATTTCCTTTTTGCAGGTTGTTGTGTCACTCGTGTGGTCTCCGGACCCCGACCCTCGATCCACCGACACCTAGTGACTCAGGGAGCAGGTGTCCCCCAGTTTTCTTTTCAGAAAACAACCTTCCCCGCGCAGTACCACGAGCCAATTCAACGATCGACTACCCCGGGAATCGAACCCAGATCCGCTGGTTGGCGAGTGAGTACGCTTACCTCTCGGCCAGATCGGATGTTTTTGCAAGTACGAGTCGAGAAAGTGTCACACAATAAGAAAACGTACATTACCAAACTCGTATTCAAAGGACTCTGCACAAAAGGAGTGGCACACAGAACAAGTGAACCGGCAAATCTTTGCCAATAAATTTGCACACGAGCAACACAAGACAAAAGTGGTTGTGCCGAACACAATTATGCCCAGCCGTGTTATACTCGCACACAAACGGCATAATAATAAAAAAGCGTGGCGACCCAACATGGCATCACGCTGGGATTTAACGGCCAAAATATTGTAAAATGCAAGTTAGGTTAGTATCCTGAATTGCTTTGCTGTACAAGAATCCCAATGGCACGCTGGTAAACACGTTTCATTGGAAAGCGCCTCGAATCTAACCTGTATCAGAGCCAAAAGTCGGTTTGGCCGCAATAGCAAAAGAGTTTTTCAAAGTGCACATGCAATCGAAATCGACCGCGCTGAAACACTAGCCTATACTTACCAGGCGCCCATTCCAGGAATTCCAATCGCGAAGAGACCCTTCAGCACACAATTCATGAAGAACACAAAGAAGAAAACGAAGAAGTTGAACGAGCTGTCACTTCTAAAAAGGGGCAGAACAAAAAATTGCATGAAAGACTAAAAATTTCAATTTAGGTTCAACCTTAATACCACGACATGGCCACACCACACGGCCTCTACAAACACACTTCCTTGGTTAGGTTACCTAAACGCTTTGTAGATAGGTCTAAACCAGCAGAGATAGGCGAAAGGTGTAAACAGAGCGAAGAACACGATCGATAACCAAAACGTCCCGACGTCGCCCACTCCGATCCATAGGGAAAGACCGCCGAGAACGTTCAGCAGCATCACGCAAGCGTCAACTGAGAGAAGAGTAAGTTTTTTGACTAATGAGCTGACGCTCTTGAACACGACCTAATTATTATTATTTTTTTAATGAGAAGCACGGTGGGAGCTTACACATCCACAGGTAGTACATGGTCCGCACTGTCTTTTGGAATTCCATCGGGATGTCCACATTGATATCCTGATAAAAACACGGCTGCACGCAACATTTAGCTGGAAGAGGGGGCCAGTTATTGGTTCTGGCTAAATGAACGAAATAAAAGATGAACCATTATTACGCATTGATCAAAACTTCATTTCGTTTTCAGACAAGTTGAAATGGTACCAAATGGCCCAAATTATAAACACTAATAATGCACATTGACTGCCTTGATGCATACCAACTTTATTGTTTTATGTATTATCTGAAATATTATTTCAGAGTCTCATTACCGGTTGTTCTAAATTCAGGTATAACATTTATAATACAAATAAATTAAATACTGCATCCATTTAAAACAACATTCCCATCAGATAACCGAGTTTGAATGAAAATAAGATTCCATGTCTATTGTCATTCGCCATTTTGTTCTTTGTAAACTAATTTTTGAGTATTTTGCCACACAGTAATTTTGGCACAAGATCATGCCATACAACCACGTGATGCATAGAAACAAATCCGAAATTGATAAATTAATGCAGCACTTGCGACTGCGACATTAGCAACGTGATAAGATTTCGGTTCATACGTGCGTGACCGCTGCATTATTTTGAAACAATCGGTGAGAATGATTGAAAATGTATGACTGCCTGATAATATCCCTACACCACAGATAAAATGGCTCATATCAATCATAGATTTAAATCCGATAATCTCCACATGACAATTTCGAAAGCAACATTGATGATGCAATGATAAAACTACTTTAAAAACGCAGGGGGTTTGGGCAGAGAGTTTTTATCACATAGTTCTGCGTCATGGGCAATAATGCTAACAATGAATTTACCATAGTCACTGTTATGGTTTATTATATTTGAGAATTGGAATTGATCGAGAGCTTGGATAAACTCCTCCAATTTAACCACCCACCCAGCCCATACATTTTGAACGATCAATGGATATTGTGATTTGGCATTATAACTGCATTGTTACCAAGAGGGTGAAAACAAGAGATATTGCTCGAGATCAAACTTTCTCTTTTTCAAACATAAATCGTTGAAAATGTACGGGATGACGTTTTCTATTTTGGTTTAACTTTGCGTTGAAAATTGGGAGCCATTTTATCGAACCCAATTAATAAGCACATAATTATTTGAACAAAGAGTCTCATCATACCATTGTTTGGAAAACTTCTCAGCTCTTCTTCTCGGCGCTGCAGCTCAGCTGCCTTCCGTTCCAACTCCTAAAAGAGTGGGAAAAAACGCCCATGAACCACTTCGTAACTAACCAATCCGCTCAGATCTGATCAGAATCCGCATGAAAACCCACGTACTTCTTGCCTCCTCTGGAGCTCGTCGGTGCTGATTCTTTGCTGCGCGCTGGGGGTATAGGCGGGCGGTGGCTCCGAGGTGGGTTGCATCACGGCCGGCTGGCCCATACCCTGGCCCGCCATCACCGACGGCTGATACTGGGGCGGATTCGAAGCACCACGGACCTGCTAATTCAAATTGAGTCCATGCGAAAGTAAATCAGTTCCCCCATACGACGGCATAGAAAAATAAAAATGTGAAGAAATGACCTGGTATTACAAGGAACAATGCTGGAAAAATGAATACTTCGGTTAAAAAGGACAATTCACGAGGTTTCGAGCCTGGTTCCTGTAAAAATGTTTAGATGTAGCTGCTAATATACGTCGTCTAAGAAATACACTGCTTGATTGCAAAATTGTCCTATATACAAAAACAGGTATTTTAAAGATTTTCTTCTCTACTCCTGCTAGTACTAGTACAGTAGTGCTAGTAGAGTAAAATTTCAAGAGTAAAGAGTTAAATTTAACATATATTTTATCTAGGAAGCGCAATGACATGAATTTATTAGCGAGCAATTAAAGATTATGGCGATATTACAGACAATTTGATAGCTGGAAGGAACTGACAACAAACATAAGCCAGCACAGTATCATCTGGTGACCCTTTTAATGTGCTGTAAGCTGTAAGATAATAACTATTTCAGGTACATGGGGAAGTCAAAAATATTTATTGTCCTTTATACTAATGTATGACTACGTATGAAATGCCTACATATGTTGTAAGTGTGTTGAAAATAAATACGTCATGAAGTTTAGGGCATTATTTTTATCATAAAAATAATACTCTATGTCGGTGTAAAATCATGCATGTGGTGATTGAGTTTGTATTTCTGATTATCTGTTTTCAAAGCAATTAGAAATGTCTGAAATTTTGATTAATTTGTTTCACCTTATCGTGCAACCTCCAATAAATCAATGTTCCGTGAATGTGACTAAAAAACATATGCTGCCACGATTTATTTTTGAATAAGTAAGCAACGTTTAGGAGGAAACCTGACGGGAGGATGCCACAAACGATTATTTTTATAGACTAAACATGTACACAAATATTAGTTCTACGAATGAAACTGACGCTGAAACGAATCATCAGACTGTCCAAGGTTGCGCCCACTATTACCGATATCTGTCCTTTCTTATCACTATGGTATTTTTATGTTGAATGTCACGCCAGGTAAACAAACTTGGCACGAGTCAACATGAAGACAGAGAGTAACACTGTCCCCATGGTCTTGATATAGATTGCGCTGGAATATGCACGCACGCATTAGTGTCCTGTTAGAATGACTACTGGCTACTAGAAATGTTGAGGGAAAAGACAATGAATGGCTGTATAACAAAGTCAAACAGTCTCCTATTTAGTTTGCCCTATTATGAGCATATACACGTAGACACCTGAATCTAAATGTAATTAAGGAATAATATATAATGAATTGGAGTAAAAAGTAACAAATAATAAATTGGAAATAATTTTTTAGAAGATGATGCGTTAATCAGGAAAAGGTTCAAATAAGTAGCCGTAGAAGCTATGACGTTGCCCTCCACCAATTTAAAATTTGCAACTTACAGATGCTGCACGTCCCGGCGTCTGGTCAGCGAACGGGTTATAATCGTCGAGTCCCTTTTGGGTATTGACAGCATTTTGGGTAACCTGAGTTACGGATGGATCCTACGATCAATTAGAATAAATGCGGAAATTACAAATGGGTGCTCGGACGAAATTCACGTGAAAAATGGCGATTGCCTTAAAGACGAACTGTGAGTAGAGTAGGATCGTAAACATGTGAATGCCAATGTTTTCTTTTTTTTTTCCTAGCTACGACTATTGATAACGTTTGATTAATTGACATAAATATGTCTTCATTACCAAATTTAGAAATGTTTACGTAATATTCAACTATCTAACAAATTCCGGAAATATTTTTCAAATTTCGTTTTTGTACTGCATGTCATTAAAACAAACTGGGGAACCATTGTTGTCGAAGGCCGAACGGTGCAAGCAAACAATAATAGAAACGGAGCCTTCTATCGACTGACACGTCAAACTTCCCAGAGACAACTACAGCAGCGTCAATCGCCACACTAACAAAACGATTTTTTTTTATAACCCAGGCGCATTATGCTGTAACGCCGGCAAACCCGTAACGAGCTCTTCCTCACTAAAAATAGCTGATTAAGAAAGACGGCTAATTACGTATCACACACCATGTGGCTGTCTCCCCGTAAGATGTTCTACTCATTCTACGTTCAGAGAAATAATTAAAACCATTGACTATTTTCATGGACTAACGAGTGCATGTATTAAATAACTGAGATAACCTGAAGTAAAACGTGATCGCATTTTTAATGGTCACTCACCAAATCCATGGCCTAACACCAAATGCTGGACCCCATTTACGCCTAAAATTTCATGGTCAGACTAGCATGAGTCACCGTAAACTGGTTTAGAATCTCGGACAAGTCTATCGTTAAGAATGCTAGACTCGCGTCTGTAGACAGACCAGAGCGTAATTTTGGCTCGCCTCCACGCAAATTCACAAGGGAAATGACATGCAGCTATGCGTAGGCGAGATAAATGATTGCCGCTAATACAAGTGAGGATTTGTGCTCGTTTAAAATAATGCTTAACATGATTAAAAAAAGAAAAATTCAAAACAAAAATGTCCGGTTTAAGCTACAGGAAACCATTCAATGGTAAGCCCAGGTTAGAAGTATAGTAGTATTGAACGGCTGGGGACTTACAGCGAGTGGTTTAAAACATAAATTGTACTGATGTACGTGTAGTAAATGCACACCGAACTTCAAATCTTTCCAAATAATAATAAAATTATTTAGGTCAGCGTATGGCATAATCCCAAATTGTATCCTGCTAACGTATAAGTGAGGTCATAGTCAGCTTTCAATAAAACTCTGGCCAGCATCCACTTGGCAGTAGAAAATTCGCTGATCACATGACTAACTCGTCATGTGATCAACTAAGCGCGAAACTGGTCAATGCCGGAAATGGCAATCGATGTGGCAATGGCTTTAGTCTCTAAAGAATTGAAAAAATCGTATTACGTGTTTCGGACAGAATTTAAAATTGTAGCGAAGAGATATAGAGTTGCCTCTGGATTCACACGATTGTTTTTCGAATGAGCCACTCGGCGGCCATTGACAATTGACTCGGCCCCCAGATTTTGTTGTTTTTCCCCGAGTGTCATTGACGTCACGCGGACTATTTCGGAAAATGTGTGCAATAAGGGCTTCGTATTATTCGGTTCTAGTCGTGCTTAAATGCAGGTACTGCACGAGACCAGCTGTTGGAAGTAGCAACCTAACAGTACTCGTACTATGCCATGGAATATCCATTACATTTTCCAAAAGCGCTTCAGGAATCAGAGGGATGTTCGAGTAGATTATCCGAGAAAAAATGGGAACATTTCGTGCATTGTTAACATTGTATCGTGGAGGTGAAAAAAATACAAAATGCTGAGTTGTTGTACATGTATTGAACCATTTGCGACTTCGATACTTTTTATGCTGTTTTTTTTTGGCTAGAAAATTCCATACTATATAGCGAATGCAAAGCACAAAGTTGAGACTGGTCGTCGAACTTTCAACTTTAAATGTACGTGCTGGTATAATAACCTTTTTGCCAAACACTTAGATGCAAATGTAGTGAAGGCAGACGCTCCAACTAGGAGATAATCATGGAGACACATGTAATCTTTCCAATTAGTTGACGATCAATATATCGCAAATATTTCGCAATTTCGTTAAGACAATAACAGAATTGAAGAAAATCGCCATCATTGCAACATTGCAAGCCAACGTGGATAGTTTCAAAAGAAACATTGATGTTTTTCCCATGGAACCTGCAATTGGGCGTGAACAAAAGTTCCCTATCGTATCACATGACTTTCGTTTCATAATTTGCTGCGGAAAACATATTACGTAGCATGTTATTTCTGAAGACAGAGACCGGGGGACAGCACAAATTATTTTCTAGCTAATAGATCTTGCACCCCACTGTGAATCCAACCTTGAGATCACCCAAAACGCCCGCCCCCTAATAAAAATCAATGACCTGTGACAAAAAAAGGTAACCGGTAAGTCTCGTAATGCCAAGCCTAAAATTTGCCTTTCAATGCTCAGTTAAGTAGTGTCCTCGTAAATGTCCTGATATTTTTATTACATTCGATTATAAAAATTGTATCATATGGCCTTTAGACCTAACATTAGGGCCTAAACGGACAGGCTTATCAAGACAGTCGGCGGGGGCTACCTCGAACCCTCTTAGCAAAATCCCGGGACTCATGTAATTTTCCCCCAATTCAAATATTTTAAACCACAGTCAGACATTCATCCCTGACCAACCTTTCGCCCATACCTGGACTTTGTTACCAGGAAAAATTAACAAAACACATATTTTTGATGACACCACCTCCTCTCACCCCTGTGAAACGCAAAATCTGTGACTAAACCGCCATAGGCCTAATGTCATAGAAAATTAGGCCTAGGGTTAGGTTACTCACAGCAAATGGATTGATGGCCTCCGGATCGGCGAAGGGGTTGCTATCGAAGCCAGACATTATTTAGTGGACAATCTTGGTTCTGTTCAAGCCGAAAATCCCGGTTCTGTCACATTTACATCACGAATTGACGATTAATTATTACAAAATCGTATGATCACTCGGCAAATCGTCTATGCGCAAAACAAACGGAAGTGTCAAGCGGTAAATACGTCATTACCGGATGCTGACAGCTATTTCTAAACCGTTTACACATGAGAGGTATATATGTTGTGGTGCGTTAAATTATTGGGTATTCTACTAAGGGGCTGATCCATATAGCGTTTACCTGTTCTTTTACGCACAGCGTTTGAATTGCGGTCATAATGTGCTAGTGTCAACGAAAGATAACGCGCATGCGCTTGTCGTACGCCAAGGTGATAATATGGTTCTATGTGTTTACAGCGATTGAAACAATATTGATGGCAGAAGAGTACCGGCACACCCGTGGAGCGTCAAAAGTGTGCGGCAACTCTCTGGTGCTTGCTCCGCTTTCGATGGGGCTTTAATGGTAGGGAAAGCAGTTTGCGGTTAAACGTCTATAAACCAAGCGAGGTAGGGACCAAGTGAGGCTGACTTGCCTTAAAAAAAGTATAACACGAAGTGACAAATCACGTGAGACTGAGATAAATCTCTCCTTCCGCGTCCTTACCTCGCTTGGTTTATAGACGTTTAACCGCAAACTGCTTCCCCTCTC
>JAUJYS010002016.1:0-15757 GCA_033995665.1 Melogona broelemanni
GGCGGAGTAATTAAAAAAAGTGGTTTCAGGGGTGGCGGGGGGATGGGAAGGACATATTTCGTGCTCTTCCATATGTTCTCCCCCATCCCCCGCCACACCTGAAACCACTTTTTTAATTCCCCCTCCCCCTTACCAACACACCTTTGTTTTCGATGTATCGATAATTCGTTTTTCTGTGGATGGGCATTGGCTGCTTTTTGTGATGGACATTTTCTACTTCCTCACAAATTGCATCCCAATTTTTGCTCACTCTATCTGATGGGTCCCGAGGAAGATGCAAGCGACGCGAAAACGGCCGTTCGGACGTGAATGGATCGCGTGACCCATAGAAGAGTCACACTTTTTGTATATTTCATGCATTCAACGTTTACATAATTTCATACCATCTCTGTAATTATGACAAAGTATTCTTGTTTTATTAAACAACATCCAATATCTCATGAAGTTGGCGTTTCTGTTTCTCTCTGGTCGAGAAAGTTTTAATTTTTTATAATACTTGATACATACGCTCGTGCAATGTAGAAACAGATACAAATAACCTGCAGATGACTATACACGTGTATATATACTTTATCTCTCAAATGATCTCAGTTGATAGAAAACTTTATTTAGGTTAAATTAAAAAAAAAGTGTTAACGAAAGTTACAAAGATTATTTCTCTACGAATAGGAGTATCGTCGTATTAAAATGTTAACAAATTATTTTTAATGGCAGAAATGTTACTCTTATAACATCCCAATATTAGTTAAAGCACGGTTGTTGTTTAACGTATGAATACACGTGGTAACGGGGGCTTTGGAAATTTGAAACTCGAATACCGCACTTGATGCTGGACTTCAGCCGAATGCAAAGAGCAACGCGCCCCAATCGTAACCGTGACAACTAATTTTGATCGCGCTTTAAAGAATATTGCCGTAACGATCGCATTCCAGAGTTCGCTGAACAAACCGTAATAAAAATAAATAATGCCATCATAAAAGTATCACCAAATTGGTATCAGATGCAAAAACCAAGCCGTAAAAGTAAATTTCCGCAACCTGCTGAATTTGTTTAGCGCTTTGAAAATACGATCGCTACATACACAACCTAAAATTTAGAATGCCATTCTCCGTTCCAATCGAATAGAAAGTATTGATTGTCCGGCGTTAGACGTCCGGCGTTGCCCAACATCTAAATGTTGGGCAATTACTCCATATACGTACTGGAAACTCATTCGTTTCTACACTATCATCCCATTTCTCGTAACATTCTTCATCGTGAAGTTGTGCTCTTCGATTGCATCTTCGGAGCAATATAAATATTTTCACGACCATCTCTGGGCCGAATTGCTTACGTTTAACTGTAAGGTATCACAGGTTTGTTCGTCCACACGTATCCAACGATTTTAAGTTGATTTATGACGCTACCATTCTTAAGATGCCATCTCAAAAATTGAAAATATCCGGGTACTTCATGTTGAATTAGTTCAGTTATGTCGCGCCATGATTATTTGCCTTTTGCGGGATCCTATCAGGTCATGAGTAAAAAATACGTAATCCACATCTCCTTAAAAGAAAGGTTGTCTGTTTAGCTAAATGACAATTTTCATTTTACTCTTTTAATATCAATGGTAGTTAGTGCTATTGATGAAAAATAAAACTACTTGATTTTAGTTGCCACTTTTATTAGTTAAAAAAATTCTTGATATCCCTGAATTTGTAGCATTACCCGACACCCGACTGTTTAAATATTTGTGGTAGCAGCCGAAAATATGCGATAATAGTCATAATGCATTAATTATACAGATATTCATTAACACGATCAACGCTCTTTCCAAATGATTATTTTGCCTTTGCCGACGCTCCATACACGTAATTCCAGTTGGTTACCTTGATGAAATGCAATTTATTGTTCAGCCTGTTTTCCATAAAAACATAAAGAACCCATCGAAGCACTGCATGCAGCCTATTGCAAATCGATAACAGCACATCCCCCCTACTCATTGATTAAAAAATGGCTTTTTGTCTATTTGGACTAAATACTGCTTGAATGTTTGTGGATATACGTGTATGTGGTGTGTATCAATGTAAAAAAAAAAAAATTATAGATAAAACATTTGATTGCGTCGTAATAGCAAACGAACGCATCGCCAAAAATTAATAGATAACATTTTTTTTTTCGACGCATACAATAAGCTACAGTGTATTAATCTTTTGAAGTGTTGAAAATTAGCACGAAAATTTCTAGCAAGTGTGAGTCATACACATAAATAGTTTTAGATTAATTAAAGTAAAAATTCATTTTTGAAGGAAACAACAACCGATCTGCTTACTTTTATGGCGCGACCAAATTCAAACAAGATTCGTGAACACAGGTCTGTTATCATCGTATCCCATCCAGCCTTATCTAGACGACCTCTATTTAAACGGTAACACTTCTAAGTGCACGCTCCAATGGGTTTGTTTACGTTTTACGCAAGGCAGCGTTTACAAAACAACTGAAACAAAAGTTGTGGATAGGCCTAATATGGTGCGAATATTTGACCCTACCCTTTAACAGACGTGATTAAGGTCATACCTATTAACCAGGAAGGACATTTTTAAAATTAATTATTTATACTGTTCCCAAAAATAAAATATAACATTTATGATCGTTTGGTAAAGCTATTCAGACAAATCTGATCAACTAGCATTATAGTTTTTTTTAAAGAGGTTGTTTCACTTACTCAATTTATTTTATTTTAAATTGGGCTATTTATTGAAGTTATTCAGATTTAATATTAGAGAAACTGTTATTTTCAGTTCCAATGTTGCCGAAAATAATCTTATCAATATGCAGCTATTGGTCTTTGGCCAACCTTAGGAAAGCCTGCTCATAGTGATAAGCCAGTTGTCGACCGCGAAAAGCCAGTGGCTCACGGTCTCTACCCTTCGCCTTCACTTCTTTGAACGTGAAGCTGTTTCTCCCGTGGCCATGGTAATTCGACGCCTCCACCAAATCGATGTGCTACTTTAATGTATAACGAAGACTAATTATTGCTTCTCCCCTTCATAATTCCACAATGTGCGTCTAAGCCGACCATACGTCATCGATCATCATGGCCGACCGAGTGTTTCGCTGCTTCTACTGCTGCTTGCTCGCGTGTGTCATCAAAAATATCGACACCACGACAAAGTGCTATAATTCTTTTGCAGCTATACAATTGATTACGTACAATATGTATGTACGGAGCCACCTATGTCTTCTATATTAGCATTAGCGGGCACCCCTCTGCATAGTATGTGGCATCTTGGCTTGGACTTTATCGACGAGAATAACAGTGGAGAGTTATGCAAAAAATAGATGCGTTCCCCACCCACTTTCCGAGATACGATGGCAGTCTGTTTGAGGTAAGAAATTTCCAAATATTCGCGAACGAACATAATTTTAATGTTAGCTACCTAATAAAACTAACCAATTTTTGAGCCAGTTTAAAAAAATAGAAACTTGTATGTTTCAGTTATCGAAAATAAAAAAATGCAGATGTACGCCGAGACAGACGTGGAATTATTATAATGTATATCAATTAATAACTAAGTATAATCTACGTGTAGTAGTATTATGCGACATAATGCTGACTGTTTTGTACCATATTAAGCTAAGAGTATTTAGTAATTGAAATGTTAATTTGAATCAGCATTATGCCACATAATACTACTACACGTAGATTATACTTAGTAGAGAGAACTTATCTCTGATGCATTGAAATTTTTTTAAAAATTAAATATTTTTCTCCTTTTTCTCTATCGTGCGGCATCGCCTTCCTGTTTGAAATTCATGTACCCACGTCATTATTTATTCTAACGAGGTAGCCTTCACTTCAACGTAAAAACTCCTCAAATTAAAAAAAACAAAACGTATAACATTTATTCTGTGTTTGTTCGAATGTGAGCGATGCCAAATGTCAAGGTATGACTGATTAATTTAACTCATTCTCTCATTCTCTCTCTCTTCGTTCCTTTGTCCCAAAATTTTTGTAAGCCACACCCTGTTTATAACTTGCAATAGCACTTGCAGACTAATACATTTCGCAGTTTCATTTTAATTAATAACCTTCATTTATGATGCATTAGTCCTGATAAGCCATTTCTCGATTATCAAATGCCACTTGTCCATTTTTGTGGCGTAGGGATTTGCCACTCGCAGTATCGCCACTAGATGGCGCAGTGACATGTGCAACTGAATCTTGAAGATTGTACAGTTAAACTCAAAAACAAAAACGTCACCGTACCGGATGGTGAGTTGACCAGCACGATTGCAACCACACCCTAAGGTTGTTGGTTCGAATCCACGCCTGGACACACATATTTTGACTTACACGGAAGTAAGATCGGAAGTAATCATTCTTACAGCACCCAAGGAGGCTAACCCTTAACTCTTTGTCCAGCACATCACTATGATATTGTCTCCGAATTCAGGCGTAGCTAATCTGGATATTACAAATGACATTACCTAAAATGTAGACAACGACCATATCTTGATAGGAGTGTATTACATGCATTGAGATGTCCATTCAAATTAGTACTGCTATCTTTCTAACGAGGAAACAGTTTCGCGGACGGGCATCAAAGCAATATTCACGAAACAAAATTGTCACTTGTTATCTATGGTGGTTGTGCCAGTCATCCCCGTATTTTTCCTCCATCGCATTAAAATACCCCAGTTCTTACCAGCGATATTTCGGTCAAATAGAATGGGGTTGGAGGAAGGAGCTGGTGATTTATATTGTATGTAAAAACCTGTACAAAAGAGGCGCGGTTCCTTAGAAGGACGGCAAGGTTATATAGATAGTAATGATTATGCGTTGCCTGCAATTTCACAATCGGACAGACAGACGCAAGGATAGACGTTTTAGGCGGCAGGATGGACGACTCCCTGCAGGAGCCACTATTCGAAGAAAGGGCTGGGGGAGGGGAGAAAGACTGTAGATTTAGTCGCCCATAAAGGTGAATTTCAACCATTTTTTAATGGATCATGCATGGGCGCAGTGTCTGCACTTTCTGACTGACGAGGCCCGATATACCTTCAAAATGGCCAACTTCAAAATGGTAAAAATCGGGAAACCGTGCGGACGAAGATGTAATCTGTCAAACATCAAATTGGTCAAACACCAGATTTAAACAATTTAAATTTACTTAATTCTCAAATTATGAGAAGTAATCCTTGACCATTAGGGACCATTAGGGATTCAACGGCTCCTAACGAACTCTTTTTACTTAATTCTCGTAATTTTCTATTGCAATATAAGGTTTTCTATCTTGGACCTTTTCTATACATGACCCGTTAGGTGTTTGACCCCATTGGTGATTTTTTCTACACTTTCTACATCTTCGTCCAAGCAAAACAGATGACCGATTGGAAAATTGTAATTTTTTAGAAAAGGCCGTGATCTACTCGGACGCAGTTTACCACTGAGGCGTAACCGTATTAACCGGCAAATATTTTAATGTAAAATGAGTTTGCAGACACACGTATCTTTTAATTGATATGGGCTATTAATTGATAAATAAACGACCCATATGGTTATTCTTTATTAAGGAAATACAGCTGTTGCCGGTTGGACAACAAAATTTCTCTAGTTTATTCGATCCCCGCGTGCTGTTGAAAGTGCTCTTTAATTGGGTCGATTCGACGACTGATTTCGAAGCTTCTGCAGTTTCACCCTGGTGTCAGTCTATTTTGCAAGCCAGCTATTTGGTCCCTGGTCATCCTCTTCTTCTTCCTCCACTATTTGTTCAGAACATTGTATTGCGTATAGTTGGGCGTATAGTCGGAATTTGGCCGAATGTCTCAGGAGGATCTACGATAGCCAACACAATTTCAGACACATCGATTGGCAGTGTGTGAGAGTGTGAAGGATGTGGAGGGGGTTGATGGC
Source organism: Melogona broelemanni (assembly GCA_033995665.1). Classification (NCBI taxonomy): domain Eukaryota; kingdom Metazoa; phylum Arthropoda; class Diplopoda; order Chordeumatida; family Chordeumatidae; genus Melogona; species Melogona broelemanni. The sequence continues at coordinate 5,897 of JAUJYS010002016.1, forward strand.
GTGGCAGGGGGATAGAGCACGTGACACTTGCACCCATGGGCGTCGCGCCCTGTTCGCGAATCGATCTAGCGCCTACAGTTCTCTTCCCCTCCCCCCCCCCCACATTCGCATAGAGCCATCCTTGAGGAATCCAATTTTTTTTTGACAAGTTTGAATTTCCCTACGGAGTATATTAGCCAGCCTGCGCTGAATCGCTGCTGGGCCGACCGGAATAAAAAAAAAAAAACATAAAAAATAAAAATCTGGCTCACTCACTTTTGGTTTAACTTGCAACGCCAACCACCATTTAGAACTTTCCTTCGACCGTTGATCAAACGCATGTTGGAGGCAGAGTTGGTATCTTACTTTTCGAACCATTATTTCAAATGTTTTATTTATTATTGGGCTTGTACGTTTTCTCGACAAAGTGAGGAATTCCCAAAGTTACTTTGTTGCAACAAAGAGCCGAGGGGGCAGAGGGACGTACAGAGTAAACTACTTGCGTATGATTTCTCTATAAGTGTCGTGAGATCTGTCCGCACAACAAAAAGGTGATGGCTACAAATCAAACGCGGAGACGTATGAAAAACCTGATCATCCAAAATTACGTATCCTGAAAAGGTTTAACCGCAATGAAAAGCCTGATCATCCAAAATTGCGTGTAACGTCCATGTAATATTTATACAGACATTTGACGCTAGTTGCGAACATTTCAAACGTCTAGCTTTTATTGCATCGGATTAAACATATTTATGTCGACATTGAAAAGAAATGCGAGTGTCGAATAACTATTGTTATCGAAGAGAAATTCCAAGGGCCGGCCGCAACAACCATTGCATAAAAAAATTGCAATTTCCCCCAACTTGAAACTTGCGTGACACAGCTAGCATCCCAACTGCGGAGTAGAACAAAAATTATACAACCGTTAAGCGTGCATGTACGAACATGTCGTAGTACATAACATTGTTTTAAAAGTCAAACGAGGAGGGGGGGAAAAAGTATTCCATGAATTTATAGACACGTTTACACGAAAGAAAACACGAGCGTTGTCGGTTTGCCGTTGGTCGGAGAGAGAGTCTCTGGTGAATTGCACGCACGTTGGCCGCAAATATTTGCAACCAGATTTCCCATCGCGTACCGGCCCCGCGCTCCGAAAAAATAGAAGAAAAAAAAAACTGCTCGTGTTACGCTACTACCCTCAAACTCGTACGCGCGTGCCTCGCCAGTGTTGTACACATGGCATGGACGGAATGAAATGCTAAACAAATGACACACCAGGCACACACACACGCACGGCGAGCACAAACAAAAAATTCGATTAGCATATCAAGTTTGGTGAGGAGGAAAAAGTATAAAAAAAAGAAGAAGAAAAAAGGAGGACCGTGTTTATGTAGATTGTGGCGATCACGGAACGTTTTCTACTCGATTTCGAGTCCACAACTCGCATGTCACGTGTGTGTGTGTCCTCCTGAGATCCTAATCCAAACTATCTGACAATGAAACAGAACTTGACAAGTATTTCGAAATACATGTGTATGTTTACCGGTGTATCTGACGCCGACGATCACTGGATGAGTTGATCTTTTCCCTCCGTACCAGCTGCATATTAAGGAATTTGGGATGTTGTTCTGATATTCTGGGTTAAACCTACAGAGCCTCACATACACTGAATTTGTTGCACTGAATACACTGAATTTGCCCTTACTCTGGCATTCTCCGTTTGCCCTACTGGGGCTGTTAATTGAAACTTAAATCTTAAAATTGAAACTTAAAATGTACGTACCGATGGCTCAGTAGGTATGGCGACATCCTACGAAGCCGACGGTCCCGGGTTCGATTCCCGGCGCAGGTTTTCGTTTATTCGTTAGCCTGGGGTACTGGCGTCACCCCTGAGCTTCCATTAGGGAGTCCAGAGCTTTGGGGCGGATCCTGCAGTCTGGCTATTCAAGCTGCCATCCCTCTCCCCTTCCCTTCCCCTCATATATCTCCACAGAGACACGAGGGTGCAGTAATCTTGTAGTGCACTAGGGGCTACGGTGATTAAAAAAAAAATCGTAAATTGAGATGAATATTTCGGCATTGCGTTTTTTCGTCAGTTATTTCATTCAGTTTATTCGAGGTTATGCGATGAGAGAAAATGTTAAACGCATATAATGCTCTTCATCGGTCCCGGGTTCGATTCCCAGCGTGGAATGGGCGGTGAAAAGGTGCCCCTCACGCATTGCCTAAGCGACACGTTGGGTACAGAATCTACAGTAGTGGTATTCAGTAGTGATCAGGACTAAAACAAAAAATGAGAATTACCAACAATACGCAAAAAGTGCGCGTTCTATTGGAGGGTCTTAGGAGGATCGTGACTTGGACGCTAGGTGTCGCATATGGCGCTATGCGTTTATACTACACAGGGCGAGTCAAAAGCGACGGCGATCGATCAGGTGTGTAGGTGCATGCATCGTCCGCGCGCCAGGGGCTATGTCAATAACAAATGATACGGAAATGGATATGCGATGTTGGTCCCTGGCGTCCATATCCATATATATCTGTACTGTATGCAGAGGTGTAGTAGGCACACGCGAGGGCGTACAGGGTGTCGGGAGAACCCGGGGGGTGTTTTTGTTGTCGAAAACTAACCGCGGACGTTCTCGGTGCACGGTCAACTAGAGGCGTGACCTTGACGAAATCTGCCTCCAGCGACGGCTCGTTCTATAATGTCAGGCTTCACGATTAAATAGAGTGAAATTGGTTTCGAAGAAATGTTGATGGTATTTTTTAAATGTTTGTTAAGGAGGCTTACTAACTTATCAACAGAATATCTCTCGTTCGTAACACCATTAAAACAAACAAAAACCATTAAAACAAACAAAAACCATTGAGTGATACTATAGAAAATTAAAAAAATAGACATAATCGACCACAAGACAAATCAATCAAAAAACAAACAAAAAATGACGATGTTAAGGCGCATTATTGTGGTCGGTTATGTCTTAAATTTTGTTTTGGCGTTATATATTAGTAATATGTGTATGTTATACCGGTATATTAGTAATATATATATATGTTCATGCTTGCATCACTTTAAATAATATTCATCTATTCGCAGTGTGTTATGTCGATAGGATCGCTGGCCTCGCCAAGGAATATTAGCGCGAGCCGCCAACGGCCATATTTCACCATCTGCAACTCTCGCCAACTCATTGCGGGGCAACCATTATTATAATGATGCGAGGCCACCTTATTTTTAATCGAGATACAGCACGACCAATGAAATAACAGCGGGCGTACATATCGTTCGACCTTTCAACGGTAATAATTCATAAAATTGAATAAACACGAACAAAACACGAACATCGAACAAATTAAAAAAAATCCCATTTCGAAATTCACTGAACGAACGCGAAGAATTACATAATGGTGATATATGACGACACATATCGGCATTGCGTTTATCGGTTTATTATTTTATTCATGCATTTGAGCAAATACACCGTAAAATACAAGACGCACGTGCGTGGGTCTACGAATGAATTACGTTTAAAATTGAAAACTACGGGTGTTTGAAAAAGGCGACGCACCCTCAATATGCCGAAGTCGTAACGTCTCGTATACACACGGAAAAAAGAACTTTACTGTTTGCTTGCCGCACAAATAGTGAGTGTGTGCCCTAGTTGTTTCACAATGATGCAAAGTGATTTCGAACCTTACGAAACCGCATTCGCTTTGGCATTGGGATACACATCTGCGCTACGGATGAGTCATGAGTCACCTGTGTGTAGCGAAACAATGGAAAACCAGTTCTGGATCTCGTGGCTATAAATAATAGCCTGAATTTAATAACTCGTGACAGCAAACTCACGCAATTAGCATTGGCCCAATTCGTAGTGGCTCGCTAAAACGTATTCAAACTACAGAGCTTGGTCACTTTAAGTGACTCGTGACACCTCATTGCCTTTTATCAAATGGTGCGCACCGAAACAAAAATGATGAAAGTGCTCTGTAGCGTTAAACATACATTTATTAATCTTTGTTTAATATAAAACCAAATACATTAATGAAAATAATTTTTTCCTATATTATTTTATTTACACAATTCGTTTCTGAAATTTAAGTCAATCAGTTTCTGAAATTTAAGTGCATTAATTTTAAAGAGTGTCGTCATACTTGAATAATTATTACGGCGAATTATGTTCCTGTGATTTTGTGACTAATTAAAAAAAAAAAAAAAATAGGAAAAAACATTATTTTTTCGATTAAGACATTTTTTAAAATTAAAAATACATTATTACTAAATGTACGTTTAAAATTTCAAGTAGTTTCATATTTTATTTTTACATGCACGCTATTTTGAAGATAAGGAATGTTGTACAAAAGGTGTTCTGAATCACTTATTGTGACCAGCACCTATGCATGTTTTTCACCGCTAAAATTGCATTTTGCGTCAGCGTGACTATATAAATAAGACCATACATTATTAAAAGTCATATTTCAAATCGGTGCTTCTTAATGTTTGTGTGATATTATTAGCGGTTGTCAAAACGATTAGTCTGAGCAAATTATGAAGCCAGTTTTAAAAATATTTTCCCGTACAAAATTGGAAAGCATTATAGATAAAATAAAATATTATGTCGTGAAGAAGTAGGTCGGACAAACCGTTCAAACTATACTCAAAGCCGTGTCCAAAAAAAAGTTTGGTATTCACTGGCTTAGTCAAAGCCCATCTGACCAGCGATGCTATGAAGGGAATAGCCCGTAAACATTTTGCGCGCGCGCGATTAATGCGGTGTTTTACCCACCGCTGCCAAGTACCTGAAAATTTTGCCTTTAGAAACTATACCTAGAATCCCGACTAGTTTGAACAAAAACGTTTCTAGTGTCGGTCTACTACTGTACAATTGGCTCAATCACTTAGAAAGTCCACTTTTAGTCGATCCACCTATATAGAAGCATGGAAAGAGGTGTGACCGTGAGCGAAAGAGAGAGAGAGAGGTGCAGTGAAGAAAAAAAAGAAGAAAAATGCCCGAATCGGTCGTCATTCGAATTGTTGAAAACGAATAGGCGAAATCGATAGAATAGATTACGATGGGGGCCTGGTTTTAACCTCCTGAGTTCCGAGAACTAAAGCGAAATTTCTATAAATGGCGCCAACAAAATACTTATTCTTTGACAATTAACACAGTACCACATACTTAAAACCTAGATGAAAATTAAAAAATATAAATCAACGATCAATCCAACCATCGATTAAAAGCTTGTAAAAACATACCATTCTAATGGATGGCGCTGAAACGGCAAGCGCTTATTTAAATCTGACAACTTCAGCTGAATTGCTGTCTGAGTCACTGCGGATTTTTCGATATCTTATATTTTAGAATGGGAACATGATCTCATTAGGATATTTGCGCATATATTGAAGGGTTACACTGAAGAATGAATGATAGAAACCGATGGAATTGGACAGGGTGGCTGCGGTGGCGGCAGTGTGTCTGTGCAGGGAGAGGGATTGGGCATGGATCTGATGGAATAAGTAGTTGTGCCTGTGCCCTCCGCCATCTCCATTCCAATGGAGCGAGGTGCCATCAAGGTACAAGCGTATAATGGTAGGTGTTTCGCGATGCATCGTGAGACCTTCCTAATGAGCTGAACAATTTAATGAAAACAAAAATGAAGTTCGTGAAATATCGAAATAAAAATATTATTTTAAATTATTTATTGACGCTGTAATGAGCGAACAGCTAGAAAAAATAAACATGAAATATGTGGGTCACCATAGGAGAGAATACTATACGATAGGTGAGCGACGTTACAAATGTCCTGGATAAATATATATACATGTATATAAACTTTCAATCCTCCATTTGAACTTTCTGAACATTATCATTTTGACTATCATTTATTCTTGAGAACTAGAGAACATTTTAATCTAATTTAAATCAATCGAGCCGAGTCAATTGTCAATCTTTTGCACAAAAAAAACACAAGTGTGTCTATTCATTTCAACATGGTGTGCATTGTCTACTATCCTTTCCAATCCCGTACGAGCTATGCAGTGCAGTCAAATCTGAGAAACGAACCAGGGCTCGTGTAACCACCTTGAATTAAATTTAGCACCATGGTTTAATTCAACCCCACAGATACTTAATTAAATAATACTGTGCAAATATCACGCATATTATATAATATTGTGGATATTATATAATATCAACGACATTGTATTTATACAATATTATGTAAATATCATAGGAATTATACTCTACTATAAAAATATCAAACGGGTTAAACAATAGTGTATAATATATTGCATCTTTACGATATAAATATCAAGTGTTAAGTACAACATGTATCGATATACGGACAAGGTTGCGATGTTCTACGACAGAAGGCTGAACGGCCACTGGATGCGGGTACATGGTCCCGTGAGGGTTTTGGCTAGGCGAAGGACCAAATGGAGAATGCTCTCTCCACGATTTTGGTGAAGTAGAGATGGAACTTTATTGGAAACGACCTGTGAAGATATGGCATATACAGTGCGGGAGGGAAAGAGTGAGAGTGAGAGAGGCATCAACAAAATCGTAGGCCTACCACCACATACATTCACACGCACTCATATACCGTCGAATGCCGTACATATAAGAAATGGCATGAATGCACTGGCATCTATTGGAAATGGGTCGATCCCTTTGCTCGCATGCAAAAAAGGTTGGATATTGCTTTGCTCCGAGTTGTCACGATTCGCTGCTATTGTAGCTAGAGCGCCCCCGACTTCCCCTAGACAGATGGGCGCCCTTCCACCTTCTTCGCCCCACATCCATCCACTTTCTCACCCCCACAGCCGTCCTCCCCGTATTAAAATACATTTTATGGGGAGCTAAACTATCCCAACATTTTATGGTGTGCCGGTCTTCTGCTATAGGTGAGCTGGCAGTTGCCTATAATTAGTTATGTTATTTTGAAATTAAATTGTTACGATTTCTCGCTCACTTGTTTTTGATGTAGTATCTCTATTTTGTTAATATCTGATATGTTTATTTCACTTTTTCTAAATTAACTTTCAAAATTTTAATTTTTTTATAATTCGATTTTATTTATACATATATATATATTAAATTGATTTTTTAATTAAAATTAGTTGACCCTGGTATGTACTTCAACTTTTTAAAACCTCTTTAGACTTGGTTATTGGCTAATTATTACAATTTATTTTTAATATGCCAATTTCACTTGCAAAGTTCTAAGCTCATAACCAATTTGTTTTGTTTATTTTAATTTTTATTAATTCATTTTGTTTTAAAAATAAGCAAAACAAATCGGTTATAAACTTAAATCTTTGCGAAAAGGTTGCAAACAAAGCGCTCGTTGGAAACAAGATCTGTGGCGTCCCGTTCCTGGCTTTGTAGGGTTACGTAGATTTTTTTCTATCTCACCGAGCCAATTTAGTTTATTGAACTTGTCATTTGTATCCATTCTTGCGGTTCTCAAATGTGACCGCATTTATCGAGGAAGATATAAAAATTATGCTAAGACATAAATGTATTTTTAACAAATAGATTGCAATAACTCGCCAATTTCTTTTTAGCTACTCAAGCTATTTTGCGTAGGGTTACTTTCATCGAACCGAGCCCCTGTGGCTCTTAAATGAGTCTACATTTACCGAGAAAACCATCGAACTTCTTTTAAAAACTGAAGTTTATTCTCAACAAATCGAGTGAAATAACTCGCCGAGCATGCAATAATGTAGTTGGTGAAGTACTCCTACGTAATTTTGGCGCTCATGTCGAAATGTTTTCATTTCACCGAAATCCTGTTTTAAAAAAAATTCGCAGTCTTAACTTTGCTGCCTCACATGGAATCAACGAAGCGCGTTCATATGAATTCCAGGCAATGCACAACAATGGCTTGTCCTGTACCCTGTACCATTCTGCTTTGTGGATTTTGTAAATGCATTTCGCAGAAGTGCTCAATAGCCATTTCCACTTAGCAAACACTAAAGTGCCAACTGGCATATACTTCCTGTATATTGACTTAAGTATTAGCATGAATTTCAACACCATCGAGATACATATCTGTCGTACAAAGTACTAACAACTTATACAGTACATGTATATTGGGTACGTGCTCATAGTCACGTGGATAGTCACGTGGATACGTTCAGTCTAATAAAGCCGCTTTATTTTACTCAATTTTTTACGAGTACTACTGTACTCTGTTCTTATGAGCTACTCTGTAATGCTGTAAAGTAAGTAGCAGCCTGAACATTTATGATGTAAAGTAGCTTGCGTGTCGGCAGTAACATTGAATTCTGCTCATAACTTATTAACGAAATAATTAAAAATCACCAAGATAGCACAAAATAAATAAATTTCAGGTGAATCATTTCATTAATTCCATTTGCCATTTATTGTTCAATCCATTTGTCTAAGACAAATGGAATGAACAACACAAACCAATGCACGTTAAAAATATGACTATTAGTTAAATACGACATAAAATAAAAATTAAATAATCATACCACCAAACTTTATTACTTTTAAAATGACTCAATTTCTGATTTGAGTATCCCTGAATATCAGTTTAAGACTTGCATTGCTTGCCATTTGGAGCTTAGGGGTGGATCCTGCAGCCTGGCTATTCCAGCTGCCATTCCCCTTCCCTTCCCTGCTCTTCACATATCTCCATAGAGACACGTGGGTGCAGTAATCCTGTAGTGATTAGCACTACGGTGATTAAAAAAAAATTAAAACTGCTGCGTTGCAATTAGTTCTGCTACCCCTTAAACGTTGGCTCACACCGAAACCATACGAACATTAATGCAATGCGGCGAAGCGAACAAATGGGATGAGATACTGGCGATGAAAGCGATGGCGATGACCTATGCAACATTGTTCGGGTAATTTACTGTACTACGTGTTTATAAATCGTTGACCTAATTTTGTTACCAATCATTTCATAAACATTTCGGCTATGTTTTATTGTGGAATGGAAAAACGGGAAAGTATTAATTGAGAAAAACTGATTAAATGTAAATAAAATCAGTGATTTAAAGTGATTTAAACTTTTAATCCGTCAGAAAAGTTTTGAAGAATACATAAAGGCAAAATTGATGGCTAATCTGGCTAAGTAAATCCAGGCCAAACAGAGATTGCATTTCTCATAAGTTACGCCTAAAATATTTAGGCGAACAAGTCTTAAGTGAGCTCCTGTGGATACGTCATTAGAACTGTTAGAGCGTGCACACACGCAAAAAAAAAATGACTAAAAGACCAAAAAAAAAAAAAAAACTTTCCACTCCTACTTTTCAAAAACGAAAAATTTTGCCGAATGGCAAATAGATAGTTAGTTGAGCCACTTGCCGAAATATTTTTTTCATCTACGTTCCTTTTCAATCGGAACTATAATTTTGGTCGCGGTGAAGCTACACCGAGCGCACATGTACCGCGCTACGTATGGAGGGGGTAGGGGAAAGGAGAGTGAGGATCTGCCTGTAATAATGACGGAAGCATCTGTTATAATTTTTTTCTCATATTCAAAAAACGGCTCTACTAACCTATTTCCATCCCCCCAACCCCTGTTTATAGCGCTTTTCAAGGCGAGCAATATGGCAGAGATGTTTCCTTTTATACACAATTCAACGTTTCGGCAGAGCGCGCGGCCTAGGTCGATATGCAATTTTGAAAAGAGATATTGGATTCTCGGTGGTTCAACGTAAGGAGGGGAACTGGGAGGTGAAGGATGAAGGGGATGGAGGGGAGAATTTATCTTAAATGTTTAACAACACAGTCAAAGTAGTAACAGTTGGCAGATATCGGATTCCGTTTCTCGACCACGAACAACAGTACATTTTGTAGTAGTTCGTATTCCGAGCGTATGACGTATGGGTGGGCGATGGAG
>JAUJYS010002017.1:0-15756 GCA_033995665.1 Melogona broelemanni
TTCATGTTATGTTTTTGGTTAGGCAAGTCAGTTTCGCTACGCGCCCCACTCGATACCGTATTTTCTGGTCGCTCATGTGGCTGGTGTGTAGTTCTACCAACGAAAGTTTGTCCGCCTAAGATTGCTGAGAGGGCGGGAGGGCCAACTTAATTGTGTTTTGGCGGTATTTTTTATTTCTAACCCATTCTATTCTTCGCCCTATCCGAACACGCCATCTTTCGGAGCAATTTCTGTAGCGTTTTTCCATTTCCCATTTTAGCCCTCCCTCCACCCCGACTCTTTCACCGCGCCACCTCACCCTTCTTGTTGACCGATCATCAGTCCGATTTTGCTATCTCCAAATTGGAGGACGACAAATTTTTGTAACTCTCCAGCGTCAAGGCTTTTCAACGCAAGGTCTTCTGCTCCTCTCCATCGGAAATCGTTGGGCCAAGTGTTTGTTGACAGTCTGTCCCATTTCGTCGCATCTCAAAACTCTCGAGAAAATTGGACCACGGGCTTCCAATGTGACCGTACACCCAACATCAAGATGTCCTATATCCAAAATCTTTCTTTTCCTTTCAATAGACGCCATGAAATTCTTCATTTTCTAGGCCAGTACGCCACACTTGAATTGCTCACAAAATACATACTTACAAAATACAACTTACTTTACTATGCTTTACAACTATACTTTACAAATACATAATTACAAAATACACAATTGCATTCCTTCTTTTCAGCTAAGCAGGATAATCATTATCAAGAAGAATTTTAAAATTGATAATACAAACAATTAAATAAATCCGAAGATTCAATATTTAAGATGTCATGGCGCCACGTAATTTGCCTGATAAATACGAGTAATTGATGTTTAACGATTAAAAAAAAAACTTTTTAATTATAATGGACCAACTTAATTGATTGCGTCATTTACCAAAAATCAACTTCTAGAAATATCTGCTTATTAGTACTGGGTCTTATGAAATTGTAGCACTATTTACAAAAACCCTAATACACTACTCTTTATCGTCATTTAGGTTGTTGGAAAATGACACCAACTTGCCATATTTTTCCGGCCACCATGTACCCGTAAAGTACGTGTACATTAGACACAGGTACGAATAGAGAAATGGGTTCGGTACAGCGCCGAAATATATATTCTCTGTCCGAGACGTTGAATTCTATGTAATATAGACACAGGTACAGTCACAAAAAGCTAACTTACATAATATATTGAGAACATACCTGGTATACAATACAAGCCAATCAACTAGAATTAAGTAATTAAAAAAAATAGTCAATGTTTCCAAATTATACACAGTGTAGTCATGCAATATTTCTTTCGGGTTAATTAGTTCAAATGCTTTTCAGCAACTAATGGTTGTTGTTTACATACAATTAAAGTTTGGTGTCGTAATATGTGATTCGTAAATCAGCTAATAAAGTCGATGAATAAAGTCTTCAACTTCGTAATGCAGCATTGTACAATGAATGTATCCTGGTAGACAGTCATACCTTGCACGTGGAAATGATGCCAGATACCATTTCCTCGACAGCAAATTGTTTGTCTAGTTCTTCTACGTCGTGCCAATTTTTCCACTCGAGCCGCAACACAAATTTTATTTCCGTCTGGCAAATCCATTTTCTTTTCCGAGCAAATTGGACGATAAATTGTCGGGAGGATATGAGTTGAGCCCAGCACAAGGTGGACAGAGGTCTCGAGATAAATGAGATTTCATTCTTTTTATCGGCTATAAGATTACCAGAAATGTAATAGCGTCCTCAAAAGAAACGGTCACAATTTTTCCTGAGCCAATCTGATTGAGGTTATCGGTAAGGACTGGGTTTCTAGTATCTGGTTCATTCATATCTGAGTCGCCTTTGGAATTGCAATAACATTGCGTGGACAGATTCATATGAGATTATAAGGCTTCTTTCATTTCCGTAAGACCGGTTCAAGAATTTACCAAAAAAGCGCTTTCCAGACAAAGAGTTATCCGTTTTTCATGCGTTATGCGTATCACGGTCATGCGTTTTTAATACAATTATTTTGGAACAAAGTATTTTGTAGTAAATTGAATATTCGAACGTAAAATTAAATATAAAAAAAAAATGATGAGAGATCCAGGACAGGACTGGACTAAATTTAGTCCAGTCCTGTCCAGGATATCTCATCATTTATTTTTTCATACAAGACGACATTTTCTTGCCGTATATGAACCTATTTTACGGATGATGTTAAGGCCCATGCTTGTGGTCATTCGTGGTGGGTAAATGTACATTTTGTTCAAAATTAAATGTTTCAGCATACAATTTTGTTACTTTACTGCCTGAAAGTTGTATCGGTTTTGAAACCAAATTTTGCATGAATACAAAATTGAGAAAACATCGTGACACAATCGGTTTGAAAAAAAATGCAAATCCTTAATTAATTACTAAGTCTGTTTGACGCAATTTTAAGATTTACATTCATTACTTTTGTATCTGTGCTTGCGTATGTATTGCATACACATGCATATTAATTTTGTGAAATTGAAGCTCAAAAATTTCTTTCCCCAATAATTACAAAATACATGCGTTGCGATGTTATTAAGGACCACGCTATGTTCTTTGTGAGCAAGCATCCCCAGATTCAATTTCAAGAAATTCGGCGTCGAATTCTACCGCAGCGCCAACGTAAACATCCGGTTCTTCCGCGTCGGGATCGCGACAAAAGCACTTCATTCCTTGTTATATCTCGTTCTAAGCAATAATTGTCTGGATGTGTCCAAATGGGCATCCAACTCTTAGAGATTGCTTTTATGGTGCTACACAAAATGGCGGCTTGTGGGTTAAGTGGTCCCAGTGATGACGTGGTTCGTGGGCGTCAAAGTAGTAAAAGAAAATTAACGAATATGTAGTGGGGTTGACGACGCACTTTCCACCGTGCAACATACGTGCTCTGTCGCTCGAAACACAAAGAAATCGCAACCGGTACGTATTAATGCAAGGACTTAACTTTAGCGAATATCATCATTACTGGAGATTCTGCACCGTAGAATGCAGCACCAAAGCCGCGTGGCCAATGGCCCCGAAAACTCACAATTTAGTCACACAAGAAACTGACATGAAGGCCACTGGCAACAATCCCAAATCGACTTAGAAATGAATTTCGAAACTAAAACCACTCGGTGATTTAGCGCTACGAGATAGGCACCCCGGAATTGAATAAAACAGAACCCACTCCAGAATTCGAACCTGAGATGGTCGATTGCATCACGTGTAACGTACGTATAATGCACGTATACAAGTACGTACCGATGGCTCAGTGGGTATGGCGACATCCTACGAAGACGACGGTCCCGGGTTCGCTTCCCGGCGCAGTCTTTCGTTTATTCGTTAGCCTGGGGTTCTGGCGTCACCCCTGAACTTCCATTAGGGATTCCAAAGCTTTGGGGTGGATCCTTCAGTCTGGCTATTCCAGCTGCCATCCATTTTCCCTTCCTCTCACATATCTCCACAGTGACACGAGGGCGCAGTAATCCTGCGGTGCACCAGTCATTTCCACCAGTCGGGGCGCACCCCCGGTATAAGGTTTTTTTTTTATTCAACGTATAAAATTTCGACTTTGCAATAAAAAAAATCAACGTAGACGATTTAACAATTATATTTTTTTACAATCGATGTTAAGACCCGTGCTAGTGGTCGTTTGCTTATTTGTATAATCGGACATCTGTACTATGTTGATATTTTTATGTATTTATTTCTGATATTTGTTTCAGGTGAGACAAAGCAGTTTTTTTTTCTTTAGACGTTGGAATGGGTTCCACTAGATGGCACTGCCAAGCAAACAACGTAATTGCACCTTTCATGGCGGATTGCAGTTAGCTCTCGCCGTTCAGATGAGTAATCGTCCCACTTGTTATTGGATGATGTCGCAGTTTGTAGCAACGGAAATCCATTTCCCCGTGTCCAAATCGCATTTCCTTTGCTGGACGTCTGTGCGTTTTATTGCCGACGGGCTTCTTAAGTTCGCCACTTACTGGATTTCGCAAACTCCAAAGTTTAGGTTACTGATGTCGGCCAATTAGCGCGTTGCTCTTTTCGAGGGTTATCCAATTTCCTCATCGTCCCTATCAAAGCCTGTAAGCTATTTGGCAGTTCATTTCACATCAAGAGCGATCAGAGCGATCTTCTCCTAGCAGCTTTTTCACCTCGTTAATTTCGATTGTCATTGAGCAGGGCTGCGTTTACCTTTTGACTTGATATTCGCTATTCGCCAGAAACTGGCCTCGCCCAAGTAAACATCGGTCTGCTTACTGATACGAATTTAGTTTTTTTCCGTATAAGTCTAATTTAGCGCATTTCCAAGAAGTGCTAACAATTAATTTATAAATTTATTTTAAATACCGTATGCTATGCTGTTCACAATTAAAATTTGTTTGGATCTACCAACACGACGCCATAGCACTAATTCTCATATGGAATATGCAATTCGAATAATCACTACAGTGATCTGCAATAAAAAAAAATTCTATATTATAAATACGTCAAAAAACTATTCTATATTGTAAATTCGTCAAAAATTATTTTCTCTTTAAATTCCAACTACTAAATTCATTGTATTTATTAAATAGTAAAATATTAAATCTTTTTATACATTAAAGACAAAAAAAAATGTCATGAATTTTTTCATACATCACCCCAACTTCAAAAACGGTTACAATAAAGTAACGGTTTAAAGGCAAATATCGTGCCATATATATGTGCACTATGGGATATATAGGTAGCAAACCCCCGCGGTTAGCAGACCGATCGATAATCCTCACCCCATCAGGCAGTATATTGGTCTGTATCGTCTATTTTTATTGTTCTGGGAAACATCTCCGGTTTTTTGTTGCATATATACATGTAAATGCAACTGTGCGAGTCAGGCTCAAAGAAACCCAAATGCACGCAGCTATCGTATACGTGTGTATGCTAGACCGACCTGATTTAAATAGCATTATTTATTGTATCAGTTTCACCTCGCCTCATTAATTCGCTTGGCACGTCTACAATTTCGAGTCGTCCACATTGCTAGGCGCACATGGGCTACGACGCGGAAATTGGACTTTTACATAAATATAAATGCATGTGGTGGTATTGTCCTGCAGCCTGGCTATTCCAGCTGCCAATCCCCTTCCCTTCCCCCATCCCTGCCCCTCCCATATCGCCATAGAGACACGAGGGTGCAGTAATCCTGTAGTACACTAGGCACTACGGTAATTTAAAAAAAAATACCTAACAAACTATCAGAACAATTTAGGCTTATCATCACAAGCTATATGATAAAAAAAACATCCAACCCATTCAGTATGGCAGTTGGTGTGCATTCAGGTTTTAGCGAACACAAGTCGGGTGACTAATTATCTGTCTATGGCAAATAGGACACCTACTGCTAATATCCATTGGATGTCGCATTGTCAGTTCCAGTTAATGCGTTTGCAGTGATTAACTGATTTGTCCTGTTGCTACTAAAACACTAGCTGCGTTTAAAGAGCTGATCGACGTGGCAATGCACCGTAAATAAGCATTTGCATTTTTCGAAGCTGTTTTTCATTAGCAATTTCCTAGTTTTATCCAGCCTTACTCCATTACTTTTCTCTTGAGTGAAAGCAATGTTGATAATGTTAATCAGAGCCAGACATGAAGATGGATGAATGTGCTTAGCTAATTTGTTAAAACGTTTTTTTTTAGCGCCTTGCTTCTATTCGATACTTGAAAGCGCCGTGTTATTTGGAACAAGAAGTAATTAAACGGGACACCGTGTTTCTTTTCAGCAAATCGGGATTCCTTCCTCTTTGAATTAGGTGATTAATTAGTTCCTATAATGGGTCAACAGAATTTCATTAGTGGCTCCTGTTTATCGAAGTTTGGGCAGCATATTCGTAACAAATACTCCCTGAATTTATCAACTTTTCAATAAATGTTTTTTTATTTGTCAGTGGTCTGCAATCAAACCTACTGAGAGTATTGGGCAAAGAAATTGATGAATTTTTCAGCGTAGGTTGCTCCAGAAATCCAGCAACCAGTTTTTAACAGTAAATTTCTCAAGAATATCGTTAGCATTGAAATGATTCGATTTATGCAAAATAGAAATGGCGACGCGCTCCTCTTCAATGAACCCCCAAAAATTCTAAAAAAAAAATAAATAAATGACGACGTCATATGACCGCACGATTACAATTAAATAAAGAAAGAATTGACAACAGGATTGTGAAATTTTATTTAATTTGATAATCGTTTTCCATTTAAATCAGTGCATTTTTATGGTGCATACGGAAGACATCGTGATCGCTACATGTATGCCAACACGATTTGTTGACAATTTGGACCAACAGCCTCGCGCATGCTAGAGCGTGTGTTTCTATGGCAGCCTCGTATGTTGAAGAAAATGCAGACCAGCCAAAATGTATGTGCGAGCAACCTAAACGTATACAAGTATAGCGTACTCGTATATGTCAGTACTAATAAATGGTGGGCATTGTGATTGCTCGGTTACCAAGAAAGATGTCTTTCTCTGGTCGGACAAACAAACAATAACTGGACACGCACGTTTCCTCAATTCGTTTATATGGCTTTTGTGTGCAGTGGATCAAAAGGCGAACTGTGGTGCGTGGTCAAGGCAACAAAAGGCAACCAACACGCACCCCAACCGCATCGACAATATTATTAGGAAATCCTCGTTTTGCGCTATCTTTGTCACGGGCACTAAACATGGCTGTGCGTTTTCCCACAAGGAAACGCATTCGGAAAGAGTGCAAAGCGATTGTCGCACTAAGAAATTGGTTGGAGCCTAGCATGTCCCCATACCCACTGGGCCATCGGTTCGAACAAATATTTCATCACCAGTACATCCGTATATGGCCGAGATAGCGTGTTCGCTCGCCAACCAGCAGATCTGGTTTCGATTCCCAGTGCAGCCGATCGTTGGATTGGCTCGTAGTACCGCGCGGGGAAAGGCAATGACAAACCACCTCTGTATTCTGCCAAGAAAAACACAGGTGTCGGGGGATCGAGGGTCGGGGTCCGGAGACGACACGCTGCTGTTAACAAACTAGTCCCAGGACTAACCAACACAACATTTCCCTCGCCATAGGCCCCCCAAGGGGCTGCTTGCGGGTTCAATGTGTAATTTTGTAATTTCCTATTGGGTTAGGCGTACAGAGCTATTCAATTCGTAAATCAAATAACGGTAGGTCACTGTAGTCTCTGTGCTATCCACAAATGTGTCCTTTTATATTTATACGCTATACCCGATGTTTAATTTCCGGTTCTTTCCCTTTCCAAAGTTTAAACTCTGTTACGTCAAAAAGTTTGAAATTTACACCATCTTCAAAAAATCCCCAGACGGATCAATTTGCACAAATTCGGTCAAATAATAGATTGGTTTTCGGGAATGTTCTTCAGAAATAAAGTGAGTGCGACAAGGTAGATCGTAAATGATAGCTGGTTGAATTATGCTCGAGTCGAAATTCTTTGAGTTATGTCCATTGGCGATTTTTTTTTTTTTTTTTATATTTTTTTTTTGTAAAAGGCGGTCTAGAGAGAAAGGAAGAAAGGAAAAATCGACAATTGGGCTTAACGCGTCATTGAGTTTGGCGACCTCTGTCGGGCTACAGATGAAACACGTTGCTTACACCGCCGCATTTTAATTTACTATATTCTCTATGCGCATTTCTAAAATATACTAGGCGGGAATTAACAAATGACAACCGGTATATTAATTTATAAGCTTATTCGAAAAGCAGAAAATCACACAATAAAGTAATGTCGTCAGAGATGAAAAATCAGAATCGTTTGTGAAACACAGGGCAGACAAGGGCGAAAGACGACGAGAGTTGGCGAGACTCAAAAAGGTATAAAGCATAAATTAACTAATACAATTTGCGAAACGTGCAATAGAATCGTATTTGTATGAACGAATTTATATAGTACATTTTGCAAATTGAAAATGCTAATGTATGCGTCATGCTTTTTTTAACTGGCCAATTTTCGTCGTCTTTTGCCCCAGTCTGCCCTGGGTTTCTACTAACGTTTATGATATTTTTTTAAATAATCCATTTAATTTGGGTAAATAATGCAGATCTGAAATACACAACCAATTTAGTAAACTGTTTACTATAAGAAATCCAACATATGACAACAGCAGAAGCCTCAATGTGTGTTGTTCTAAACACAGACGTATCTGGTTTCAAATCAAGTTTAGGTCACATTGGTCTCTCACAATAGATTTCGTTCAAATACGAGTGAACACCTAACTGTGGCACCGGCATGGTATTGAAACAACATGATTAAAAATTACTGTATTAAAAATATATATATATATATATTTGATGCTTAACGACATATCACGACTAACGTTTTTTTTAAGGCCGAAATATAAACAATAACTGATTGTTGTTACGTCCTTCGTGTCGGCTCCGGACCCCGACCCTCGATCCCCCGACACCTGGTGACTTCAGGGAGCAGAAACCCCCTGAGTTTTCTTGGCAGAATACCCCCGCGCAGTACCACGAGTCAATCAAATGATCGACTGCGCTGGGAATCGAACCCAGATCCGCTGGTTGGTGAGCGAGCACGCTACCTCTCGGGTTTAGACTTCCAATTTTATCCAACAGGCGTCGCTACAGGCGTGTTGAAAAATAAGCTATTCTGGAGAAAAACAACTGCCCTCTAGTGACAAAAAACGCGTTGGATTTCATTGAAAGTTTGCGGTTCTTTTTTCTCCACACCCTGCACGAAAAAATCGTGTTATCAGAGCTGATGGACTAGGCTCGCCATCCTCTTCTTTTCTGGCTCGGAGCCGTTTTTATGGCCGATGATTGAAAATCTCTCGTAGTGCGCCCAGCAGGTCTAGCAACGCGGGGGGCGTCCCTCTATCTCGTTAGGGATTTATGAGGGGGAATTCCTGGGCAGATTGCCAACACTGCGCCACTGCTACGCGCGCACGACGATTTGTCCACTCACAAATTGGTTTGGGGTCCGGACTGTCTGGCGATGGAGCAGTGGTTAGCAAACTTTATTGATCTCTCGGGAGTCACCGGGATGATCAAACATCTCATTGGCCGCTGTGCTTTTATTGAAAACATTATGAATGACGAAAAATACTAAATAAACAATTGCATCACTAGGGGTTCTAGTCAGGTAGTTTTTATGTTCTTTGATGTCGATTTTTTTTTCAATCACTGTAGCTGACGCTGCTATGGCATTGACGGAGGTATACCAGTACCCATGGATCGAATAAACGATAGCCCGCGCCGGGAATAGACCCCGACACCGTGAGACCATTAATGGCCAAAATAGACTGGTTACGACATGTAGAAGTTTAATTGAGCACAACAAACACACTTGAATGCGATTGACAAATTCCTAAAAAATGAGTTAACTTCATGTAGTACGATCCATCTTGCTCTGTGCCAAACAACAGACTGCTGAGCGGGTAGTCCCGGTTTCGATTCCCTGAGCAGGCTCTCGTTTATTCGATCCTGGGTTATTGGGGAAAATGTGCCCTTCACATATTGCCACAGCAACACGAGGTGTACATGATCTCCTGTAGTGCTATATACACTACAGTGATCAGGAATTAAATATATATATATACAAATCCCTTTTGGCCAAAGTTTAAAACCACACAGCTGAGGTGCCTTGCCTTCTGTGACATCAATACATTTTTCAAAATTTCACCTGCATTGAATTGCGGAATATTCATTAGTAAATAACCCATCAAGCAATTTCGTACCCCAACTGAGACAAAAGCCACACTTTACTAGAATTATCTTATTTATCAAAAAATTGAAATATCTTAAAAGGGAACGTTACCTGTAATACCGCGTTACAACTGTATCTCTTTAAATTCATAGTCCCTCATTCATTTTTATCATAAAGTCGGTCTCTCTCTACCCAGCACATTATAAAAGAAATTCATTAACTTTTTTCTATGGCTAACTGCAATAATTACTTATGGAAGCATAGTTAATGTATACTTTCAAATTAGCGTTCAACCGAATTTGAAAGTGTATTGCATTGCCTTGCATTCGATTAACGAAAGCTGAACAAATAGAAACATTCAATCTCACACACAGCCAAAAAAATGAATCGCCTACACTGGAAATAGATTGTTTGGAATTATGATTATTGTTTGGTATTATAATAATATCTACTTAATATTGTCGTTACTAATTAATCACTAAGCACAAAAGTTTGAGTAATTATTTTTAAATAGGCAGCACTGGATTGCTATTCAACGTTGTAAATCGATTATTAGTGTACAGGACAATAGGGCTATCATAATGCGCGGTTGATTCAGGAACACATGCTAAACCTATAATATCAAACTCTTTAATTTTACGTCAATTTGGAACGTTGGCTCGATAGAAATGCTTCTACAGAGTAGTGAAATTTCATATACTTTGTCTAAAAAATACTAGCCTGCTAATTTATTATTTATTATTTTTGAAAGTGTCATAAAAAAATATTAATAGTTGGTCATTTAATTAAACAAGAACAAAGTTGTGTGCTGTTTGTTGTTTTGTTGTTTTGGAACTTCAGTTGGACTACACAAAAACTTTAATTTGGTTAAAATACTTGTAGATAAATTTGATATTTTAAATCTTTATATGGTATTAAAAAATGCGTCAAAATAACGCATTCGCTTGGACAGCGTTGTTGTCAATTTTGAGTCGACTATTTTTCGGAACGGCCTACGGTAATATTGTCTCATTCGTGTGCCTCAAAACACGGAGTAATGGCCGATTGGTTTCTCCCAATGCGATTTCAATCCAAGCTTCGACTATACAGGTTTGTTCAAATGAATCGAATTTAACATCTGGTGGTTTTAATTAGCCTTTTTCAAGCTACACGTCTTTTAAGAAATTGATCGTAGGAGCTGTTGTCGAGATTAACTATATAGATGATTTCGTCTCCGACCAGTGAAGACAAAATAACAGCAACTTCTAGTGGTAACCTTTTAATTTGATCACAAGATTGTCATATTACAAACTCTCGATGGGATGAATTGTATTGTGGTTATTTGCAAACTTTAGGCGGAAAAATAGGTTTACAAATAGTGTGACTCTCTCCGTGGGTCACCCGAATCGTCGTTTTGTGTTCGAACAGCCGTGATTGTGAGGAATCCTGAATCCTCACAATTTCTGTGGGTCCTGGAGGCGATGCACCTAGGCGAAAACGGCTGTTCGGACACAAAACGACGATTCGCGTGACACAAAAAGAGAGTCACACTATTTGTAAACCTACTTTTCCACCTAAAGTTTGCAAATAATTACAATACAATTCATCCCATCGAGAGTTTGAAATATGAAAATCCTGTGATAAAATTAAAAGAAGTTGCTGTTATTTTGTCTTCACTGGTCGGAGACGCCTTCACCTATATAGTCTTTTAAGAAACTACTTCAACTAACGTAATTATCGATATGTTGAAAGTTTTCCTATTTTCACAAACATTATACACAAATCTACCACGAATGATCACAAGCATTGGTCTTAACATCATCCGCGAAACAGATCCAATACGCAGCAACAAAATGTCGTCTAAGGAGTGTCTATTCTAATTTTTATGCTTTGTCTCGCCAACTTAAACAACTGAACTTCACTCCCAGTCTGTCCAGAGTTTTATCATTGTTCCTTGATTTTTCTAATTTTATTGGTTGCTTTTTCTCATTTGTTATGCCGATGAAGCAATGCGCCATCCAATGCCTAGAAAGAAAATTACCCGCATTCAATTTTAATTCTCAACTCTCGCTAACCGTGAAGTTCAACTGCGAGCTATTGGATGACGTCATTACTAATAAACCAGATGCATTCGAGAAGCAGAATAACTTCAACTATTACGAGCTTAACGGGGTAAGAAAAATTCACACAGGACACGTCGCAGCACAGTTGATTGAAATATTAGCCTATGATGCAAAAATCGAATGGTCGATTCCTAGCACGGGCTTTCGTTACTTCGATTCTGGGGTAATAGGTCGATCGTTTTTGTCGTGATCGATTCTTTCGATCGATTACATTTCACGAATCACTAAATGGAAAGTTCCCAAACACAGTTTTTTGTCACCTCACTGGTAGTAAAAGTATGCAAAGTGAACGTATGTAAAATGAGTTTTAGAGAGTAGCAAATTAATCTTTGGTAAATTTAATGTTTATTAGCAAAATAAACACAAAATGATAAGTTGCCCATAAGGAAAATCGCCGATCCGGTACGATTCGTAGTTTGACAAACCGTCTCAAATGGCATATAGTCGCGGGCTAGCTTAACGGTTAAAATGTTTTATTTATGCCGTACCATGGCGTCAACTAACCATTGATTTGTTCGTCTTATGTGCAAATCATCATTTTGTGAAAGTATTTGTTAAACCCGACTAAATAAACAGTTCAACTGACCCATATGTGAAATGATCGAACCTGGCCGTACAATGGAACAAATTGGACGCATTGTGAGCATCGACCTGACTGTTGTTAAATTGTACAGCACTGGTGTCTTGCACGAAGATGCTTTCAGGGGGAGCTTTTACTTAACGCTTGTTTTACGTTTGCATCAAGGGGCTATGTCAAAACTCTTACTCGTCAAAACTCTTACCCGTCAAATCTCTTACCCGTCAAATCTCTTACCCGTCAAAACTCTTACCCGTCAAAAGTCTTACCCGTCAAAAGTCTTACCCGTCAAAAGTCTTACCCGTCAAATCTCTTACCCGTCAAATCTCTTACCCGTCAAATCTCTTACCCGTCAAATCTCTTACGCGTCAAATCTCTTACCCGTCAAATATCTAGCCCGTCAAAACTCTTACCCGTAAAAACTCTTACCTGTCAAAACTCTTACGCGTCAAATCTCCTACGCGTAAAATAGTGTTTGCTGTAAAGATTTGACGCGTAAGAGTTTTGATGGGTAAGAGATTTGACGGATATGAGATTTGACGGGTATGAGTTTTGGACATTGACGTGTAAGAGATTTGACGGGTAAGAGTTTTGACAGGTTAGAGTTTTGACGTGTCCCCTTGCATCAAGCACATGCTCCAATGATTTCGTGAAAAAGTTGACTTCTTGGTTTGGATCACCCACAACAATTGTCAGCTACGAATTGTTCAATGTTAAGAGACAATTGACCATTAGGGATAGAAACGGTGTTTTTTTGGTGGCACTCGTTGTTTATTTCGGAACAACCAAAAACTTTCGACACAAAATTCAAGTAATTGTACGTGGTTACATATTAATCGCGTTAACAGCAAAAAAAAAACAATAAAAAAAACATAGTTGATTCCATTATTGGCGTGGTGGAATTAGTAAATCCGACCGATCGGCGCCGCCACTCACTGGGCATCGTAAAGGGATATCAGCAATGGAATCCTAAACGCCTCCTAAAAAACTCAATTATGTTAAGAGACAATTTGTCTGCCATCTAAAGTTTTAACTCGCCCACCTCTACAATTGTTGTAAAACACTTTAGGGATAAATTGAGTAGGTCACAACTTCACTAGGTCAGAGTATTCAAGTGACTTAATTAAATTACGTTAGGTTAAGTGGGATGGGATGAGGGAGTGACTGCGGGTGCGGGAGGGAGTAACTCCCATGGTTCCCAAAAGAGTCCCCGTCCCAAAGGAGTTTCCGAGGGGTTCATCAGAAGGAGCTACTGCCGAAGCAACTGCTATGAAGAAGCAATGACAAATTAGGTAATATGCATGTGTATTAACCCACATTCATATAAATTTGTACATTTCTTAACGTTTTGTTAGCTTTATAGGAAACCAACAGTTGCTGTCGGACCTTTTGTTCAAGCTAAAAAGACTCGAAACCTGCAAACGTTAGCAAGACCGATTATGATTCCTGCATCAATACAGAATTCGACATCAGTAACAACTGTAACATCTAAATCTCCCTCAACTAATACGACACAATCTCTAACAACATCCACCCTACCTTCCACCACAATGGCATCTAAGTTATCGACTGCTGAGACAATTACTACACATTCATCGACAAGAGAAACAATAAAATATCCACCAATAAAAGAGAAAACTTTAACTTCTACTAAATTACCAACCAGTGCAACAACTTCATACCCCGTTGCAACCACTAGGAGTACTGTAACCACAACGACTCGATCCCGAGCATGCGACTCCAATCCGTGCCTGTACAACGCAGTTTGTAAACCAACAACAGGCGGGACTACAAGTGACTTTCAGTGCGAGTGCCCGGTGCCAATGGGAGGAAAGACCTGTTCAGGTTATTCAACTGTTTCTACTATACTGTTTTTTATTTTATTTTTTTAATTCACCGTAGCGCCTATTACACTACAGGAATACTGCACCCTCGTGTCTCTTTGGAGATATGCGAGGGGCAGGCAAGGGAAGGGATAAGGAATGGCAGCTGGAATAGCCAGACTGCAGGATTCACCCCTAAGCTCTGGACTCCCTAATGGAAGCTCAGGGGTGACGCCAGTATCCCAGGCTAACAAAAACAACGAAAGCCTGCGCCGGGAATCGAACCCGGGACCGTTGGCTTCGTAGCATGTCCACTGAGTCCACCCACTGAGCCATCGGTTCGTACAATCGGTTTGAAAATAGTTTAAAATGGTTGTTGGAATAGGCTTTTGCTATTTTGTTTTAATCAGGGTTTTATTTAAATTCTTTTTTTAATTAGATGTGATGACTCTAGAAAACAAATTTGTTCCGGAGAAAATTGACCCAGATTTTTCCCTATATAGGTCATGACCGTGAATCAACGGTTGTCCTACATTCGCCATGTCATACGAGCAGATCCTACCTTGGAAAAGGCAATAATGATTGCAAATGTGGAGGGCAACATAAAGAGGGAAAGATAATGCTAATGCATGATCTTACGAACGAACATATAAAATTTTAAGACAAAATCGACCACCAGCATGTGTCTTAAAATTGAACATGTCGGTTGGTGGCGCACCGTGCAAGACACACGATGATGAGTTGGCTAGACTTCACGAGCACATGCTTTAATTGAAACAAAATAATTCATTAAGCGGGTGGATAGTGTCAGAAAGATCTAAGTATTGAATCATTAACAGCTGCAGGGGGCAATGTAGGATTAGCAACATAAACGAGCTTTTTTGTTTATTGGGTCACCTGAGTCGGCAACGACTGTACCTGATATCCCTAAAAAAACGTATTAATTTTCACTTTCCGTTCTATTCGGTCTATAGATCTAAATTGCACCAATTGCTTCAGATTTAACGGCGACGTGATCCGCCTAGACAACTCCTCTCGTTTTTCGTGGGATACCGCAAGGAATGCGTGTAAATCGCAAGGCGCCGATCTGGTACAACTGAAGGACGCATTCAAGAACGAATTCCTGCGTAACACCCTGTTAGCCCAGACCGATGGCGGGTCGCTCAACGTTAAAAACGGTTACTGGATTGGCCTGCAGGCCAAAAAGCCCAAGATGTGGACCTACGTGGATGAGTCACCGCTGTCATCCAGTTTTAACGGGTGGGGGCCGGGGCAACCCGAAGTATACCCATGCGCCGTTATCTTAAGCAGCAATTATGATTTACGATGGAACGCCAATCCTTGCAATGTTGAGACTATGATCCTGTATTACAACTATATTGCTGTTTGTGAAGCGCATTATCTGCACTTGGACCTCGATGCTCAAAAGGTAGGCCTCCGATTGTACAGTAGATAATTATGATAACCGGTGGCTCAGTGGGTATGGGGACATGCTACGAAGCCAACGGTCCCGGGTTCGATTCCCGGCGCAGGCTTTCGT
>JAUJYS010002018.1:0-15754 GCA_033995665.1 Melogona broelemanni
TGTTCGGATCCACCACCACCCACATCGCACCCACAATTATAGTCACACTGTTTCGGTTGCTCTCGAATAACCGGACATTATTGTACATGTATTTAATTCCATCGCAAATACTGTATTGTGAGTTTTTCTATCTGCAATGCCGTATTAAAAACATTCCAGTAAGAAAAAGTTCTTCATGGTCAAGAATTTTTATTTCTTCGAGTTTCTTTTCGAGTTACTCTTCCTGCAGTCAGTGGTTGTGCTCACGTCTAGCACGAATGACCACGAATGATCTCGCGACGTCCCTTAACAGCATTCGTGAAGCAGATTCGTGAATACAGTTACAAAATGTTGTCTGCAATGATAAAATTAAAATAACGAGAAGTTCTGGACAGGCATATATTCATCGCCATTCAGCTGGCATCGGGTTTCCAAACCTTATTCCGCTTGGAAAATAAATATTTACCAAAAAATAAACTAGTTTTATTCTGAGGCTATGACGACTGAGCTGGCGAGACTCTTAACGGCACAAAGCAGAAAAATGAGAACAGACCCTTGCAAAATACAATATCGTGTCATTCTGCGAACGAAATAGACCCTTATGTCACGGCTTTATCAATTTGGAACTTGCTGAGAACACAAGTTGGTTTAATTTTTGTCTAATAGTATTTCCAAATTGATGGTAAGGGTCTCTTTCCTTTTCGTAAAGATATGATATTGGTGTGTTGCAAGGGTCTGTTCTGATTTTCCTGCTTTATACTGCTGAGCGTCGCCAGCTCGGTCATCTTAACCTCAGCATGTTCTGGACTTTTTTATTTTTATTTTTTTAAATCGCCGTAGTGCCTAGTGCAATACAGGATTACTGTACCCTCGTGTCTCTATGGAGATGTGCGAGGGGAAGGGAAGGGAAGGAATGGGGAATGGCAGCTGGAATAGCCAGGCTCCAGAATCCACTCCTAAGCTCTGGACTCCCTAATAGAAGCTCAGGGGTGACGCCAGTATCCCAGACTAACGAATAAACGAAAGCCTGCTAGGGAATCGAACCCGGGACCGTCGGCTTCGTAGGATGTTGCCACGCCCACTGAGCCATCGGTACGTACGTCAAAGATTAGAGCTTGGGGGTGGACTTCATCATTATTTTAATTGATCAAAGAAAATTTAAAACGATCATAGAAAATTTCAAGACACAACCGGCCACAAGCATAGGGCTGAATATCGATTGTATCAGTTCAATTCTGAACAAAATTTAAATTGTTATTTTTGTGAATTTGAACACATGTCTTTGTGGTACTTGCAATAAATAAAACATATCTGCCCTGCATAAGTTATTTCCTATTTCTGTGCGTTACATGCAGTTTTTCCTTGTTTATTTATTTATTTTTATACTTGAAATACAAAAAGGAAAGATTATATAAATTAAACCGGCATTTTTTGATTAGGGAACGTTTTTGGCGACTATATGAATACGTTAGTAACTTTCGAAGATGGTACCACGAATCTCTTTAAAATTTCTTCTTCTGCAAAATTTCTCCTGTACCTGATTGAATAAAAGTGTTCACTAAATTCGACTAGTTTGTTGTATAGTTTAATATTATTTTACTTTTACAACTTTTTACTTCGAAATTGAGCCAGCTTGTCACTGGTAGTAGTCACTTTAGGTACTTTTATTATAATTTGTTTCCATGCGTATTGCGAGTTAAATAGTGTACACGTTGACACTGTTGTCGTCGCACACTGTAAATGTCAAAATTGAGTCAGCTAGTCACTTGTAGCAGTCACTTTAGTAAAACAAATTATTACAATTTGTTTGCATGCGTGTTGCCAGTCAAATTAAAATCCGGCATTCGAGTTAAATCCGGCCCCCAGTGGCTCAGTGAGAATGGGGGCATTCTACTGAGCGAGTGGTCCCGGGTTCGATTCCCGGCGCAGACTTTCGTTTATTCGTTAGCCTGGGGTACTGGCGTCACCCTTGAGCTTCCATTAAAAAAAAAATACTGTACACGCTGTTATGAGTAATATGCTTTCAATGACGAACGGAAATGTTCTAAAATGTAAATAAAATATGCGAATAATAAGAATTTTCGGCAAAGAATTTTGAAATATTTTTTGTTATTAAAATATGTTTTGAAATTATTTCAGTATTTGAAACTTGGTTAGAGCTGTGGACCTTTGTCAGCTCTGGAATAAATACTTAGATGATTGCGAACGGTCAAAATAATTTTTTGGAATGGATATTTGTGGGAGAGCTTTCTTGCAACTTTACTTTTTAGATTTTAGATTACTTGTCAGATTATTCGTAAATTTATGAATATTGGCGGGTAACCCGATTGAAAGTGGTCATATGCAACTAGCGGCAATACCATGAAACTGTATCAGCGATCGCGCATTTAAAAAATTTATCAGCACACTAGCCAATAGATGGCGCTACGTGTACTGGAAGTGAGCGCGATTAGGTTGCAGCATATTTACTTTCCGGTTTCTGCCATATTGGATTTTTTGTCTCGCCGGTCTCGCGCCGGTTTGTGTTTGTTTCTACCCGGTTTGAAACGCAGTTTTCCCCGACATAAACGCAACAATTTAAACGTAACAACCGCTTAAACGTTTCCACCGGGGCTTCATCTAGTGGTTTACCGCGCAACTTCGACAACCGAAACGAGAAATAAAGTTGAAATTGTCCAAAATGTAAGTCGCCCAAAAATCGGGTAAACATGGCTTCCGAACGAGTAAGCCTCCACTGCCCTAACCACCACACTCAACTATCAAGCGACTATGGCACCGATTTCTGAACGAACTCCAAGTGGACATCAACCTAGTGTGGTTGGGTCAGTCAATCCGCGCTCACAGACTAGTCCTGGACCTGTTTCTGTCGTCCGACAAACTGTTGAACATCACCGAACAGCAAACATCCGGCGATCCTTGCTTGTTGGTCGCCCTGCTGGAGTTCGCCTATCTGGGACGGGTCAATTTGCCGGTAGAGCAACTGCCCGAGCTGCTGGCGATAGCCAGACAGACTGGCTTTGATCTCCTGGTGAACGAACTGGAGAAGAAAAACATTCTTGAGAACGAAATCGCGGAACCGCCGGTCGATCATATTATTAATGTATATCTTACCGACATTGAAACGTTGACACGACCGTGTTACGTTGTACTGGAACGATTACCCGATTCGCCAAAGTTGTCCAAGATGTATCCTGATCCGCTGCCGCCGGATCCGACAGAACTCGATCCAGATCCGACAATTCCGTCTACGGCCAACTTCGAATCCGTCGAATCGGAACTGCCGGAACTGCCGGAACCTGGTCCTATCGACTCTGAATCCAGTGCGTCGGGAATTTCGGAACTTGGTCACCCGGTGTTGGAACACCAACACCTGTCCGACCCCATCCAGGAGTGGAACTGGCTGGACGTGCCGGTCAAATGCGAGGTCGAGGTGGTCACCGAATCGGTCGCTCTGTCCGATTTAACCCTGGACCGCTACGAGAGCCGCTACGACTACCTGGACATCCCGTCCACCCTCAGTGACCACCCCGCGGCGCCCGCCACCCCCGTTCCAGTCGTCCGTCAGCCCGCGACCAGGAAGAGGCCATCGACCGACAGTGATCGGACCAACGTCCCTTGCGCCGCCTCCGACCCTTCTTCTCCAGCACCGCCCCACCTGTTCAGGTGCGGCATCTGCCAGGCGACCTTCCAACGCTCTCTGGACCTGAAGGAGCACCTGGAGCAGGTCCACCCTGGGTTCACCTATAATCGTGCGTACCTGTGCGGCGTGTGCGAGTCGGGAACCTGGTGCTACACCTACGCCGTGCTGCACGCCGACGTACATCGCCAGAAACAGTCGAAACCTAAGGGGAACAAGGTGGCCGTCCGGTCGGTCCGACAGGAGCTAGACAAGTCGGGAAAAAGTGTGTTGAACTGTCCGGCTGAGATGGATAGTCACGTGGTCAAAAAGAAGCACCCGCGCCAGGGACACTGACAGTTGTCGTTCCTGGGATTCCCGTTCCCACACTTTCTGGCCTCGTTGATAACAGTACTCGGTGCTGCGCTGAGATGGCGTAATGGTTAGAGCGTGTCGGCTTTCTACGCCGGTCATCGCGGGTTCAATTCCCGTCGTGTCAACTCAATTTTTCGGACGAGAGATTTCTAATTTTTTTTTGTTTTTGTTTCTATTGTGTTTTCAAAATGTGTTCAAAATGTGTTCTCCAAAATGTGTTCAAAATGTGTTCTCCAAAAAGATTTTCATTTTATTTTTGCCATACTTATTTCCGTGATTGAAAGTTGGTGGACAGGAACAGACGAAAACAAAATGCAGAAATAATTACTAAATGCAGAAGTATTAATTATGAAAATGCCTTGATCGTGAAGGACGTGAGTCGGCAATCTTTGGATAATTACAATATTTTAATAAATAATTATCTGCAAATATTTTCATGCAAATTTGCATGACGACGGTAAATACAGTATATAAAAATGTGCATGGGTTATCAGTTTTTAACAATAAGACAGACGTTTTATGCACGGACATTAAAATTGTAATAGTGCGACCATCATCATGTAAATTTAGATCAAAAGGTTTGCAGAGAATTATTTATTAAAATATTGTAATTATCCAAACGTCTCGGGTCCTCCATGATCAAGGGATTTTTATAATTATTTTGAAATCATAATTATTTCTGCATTTCGGTTATGTTTATGTTTTAGTTAAAAGGATTTGCTGATTTAGGTGATTGTTCGTAGGAGCTGTTGTTGAGAATTAACTATTTACTAATTAACTGTTGGACTGGTGGATATCGAAAGGGATATGTTTCGGTATCTTTTGGCCCTCCGCCCTTTAAGACTAACATTTGGCATTGTTTTTTCGTTATTTTTTGTTTATTTGTTTTCTTTAGTACCTGAATTAACAGTTGAGCAGGACATTGCGAAATGACTGGACGATGATCAAAAACTTTCACACATGAATAGCATAGATGACAGTTATAATGTATTTTAAACTGAAAGCCCAACCGCTCGGCGAGCCTATTTTTATTTTTGTAATTGTTTCCAAGGGTGGCACCCTTAAATATCGCCTCAGCGACACGAGGGTGCACCACATTCGCATACAGGCGATGCATTCAACTTGTAACATTTGCCACTGTATACTCTATTGCCTGTATGTTCGGAAAAAAAAAACAACAACTATATATATGAAGTCGTCCTCGACCAGTGAAGACAGGAAGCAGCAACTTCTTATGATAATGTTTTATTTTTATCAATTATCGGACATTAAACGACGATTCGCGTGACCCACAGAGAGAGTCACACTATTTGTAACCTTAAATCTCCACCTTAGTTTGCAAATAACATAATACAATTCATCCCATCGAGAGTTTGTAATAAGAAGATTATTTTGATAAAAATAAAACATTATCACAAGAAGTTGCTGTTTACTGTCTTCACTGGTCGAGGACGAATTCATCTATATAGTTAATTCTCAACAACAGCTCCTACGAACAATCACCTAAATCAGTTTTTCTTTTAACTAATCCCTTTCCAGTTCCCCTTACCCATAAAAACCGTATCGAATAATTGTATACTCGTACTTTAAAAAATACACAGTCCACTACAACCATTGCCGTTTCCATCCCTGGTCAAGGATTCTTTATTTTTAAGTTTCAACCACACGGCTCCTAAGAACATTTTAAACATACCCACTGAGCCACCGAAGTTGCACGATTTATAATCAAAACCATTTTGGGAATCAATTTTTCCTCCTGCTTGTCTGATGATATGTTCACTATACAAGTTGAACAAGTAGGGTGAGAGGATGCATCCCTGGCGAACTCCCTTGCCCACTTGGAAGCATTCATTATAAGGATGATTTTGTAGGAGCCGTTGGAATGCAATAGCTTAAGATGAATGTAGAATCTCGACCAAAGAGAAACGGGAAACGGCAACTTCTTGAAGAATCGATGTTTTTAATAAATCAAGAATCTTTTAAACACAGATTATACAGGTGGTAGATAATTGTGTCGACATTGTTAGTAAAAAATATAGAGATTATTACATAACAGTATGACTATCCTGTGGGTAAGCGGAAAAACTTAGTCCTAACAGCTGTTTTCGCCACGCTTGCATCAACCTCGGGACCCACAGGAAGCATTCAGTCTCCCCCTGCTGCGTTCTAACTGTGGCTTCCTGGTTGGTGTAAAGTGCCCTCATCAATACAATGAGATGTTCTGGGATTCCCATTGACCTCAAAACAATCCTCAATTTCTCATGGTTAGCACAATCAAATACTTTGCTGTAATAGATAAAGCACATGAAGATATCATGATTAAATTGATATGCTCATTCCTGTATCCATCTGATGTTGGCCAGCTGATCTCTTGTCCCTCGTCCCTTCCGAAATCCAGCCTGCTCATCGGGCTACTCCCTCTCCATGTAGGGCGCTAGTCGCTTTTGTAGAACTTTCAGCAATACTTTACTAGCATGTGGGATAAGGGCTATGGTGCGGTTGTTTTCACAGTCCCTGGGGTCACCTTTCTTCGGTATTGGCATGTATAAATATAGATGTCTTCCACTCTTTAGGCCATACTTAAGTTTTCCAAATTTTTCTGCAGAGTGCTGTTAGTACCCTGATTGCCTCATCTCCTGCTGCTTTGAGAAGTTCTATGGGTATCCCATCTGTTCCTGATTTCCCTTTAGAAAGCTGCTTTAATGCCCATTGCACTTTGCTTTCCTGAATGGTGGGCTTCAGTTAAAAGGGTGTTGACTGAAATTTCTCTTTCATTTTAGGGTCACGGCGGTATAGGTTTTCAGTGTATTCACTCCATAACGTTTTCTTGGTACATTCAGAGAGTTTGTCATTGCTTTCCTCTGCGCAGTCTTGGGTTCCTAGGATCCTAAGTGAGAATTCACTACTGCTGCTGCCCAATAGCTTCACATGTAACCCTATGCAGGGGCTCTTAAGAAGGTGCTATCATCCAAGCAAGATGAACCAACGTTGTTTTATCGAGGTATGCTCCTTCACGCGTGTCATTAACCCATTGGTGATCTGGCCGTGGTTTCCCCCAGAATTCTCACCCCCGGTTTCACCCCCACACCACGTTGAGGAACACACTTCGATTTGTGGTGGCGTACGGTTCTACGATCTAGCAATTTTTCATTTAATTCTTCACTGTATATGTTGATGGTATGGGGCAGAGGTGGGGCTGGCAATACTCTGCTGGGGCAAAAATCACCCTGTACTTTCGAGTAGTCAGCGAATTCGTTTTGACGATGTTTAAATTTTTAATCACGGGTTCTCTCTCTGTCTCATCACTGCATCGACATAGATTGGAATATTTTCGTAGCCCGCGGCCCTTCTGAAGAGGGAACTAGCACGATTTCCCCACTTTTGTTTTGCGCCTAAAATCAATGAACGACTTCGCCGTCGTTAGGAGAGAGAAAGAGCGAGAGAGAGAGGTTGGGTGGAGAAACTAATTTTGGATTGGCGCGTTTAGTTCCGCGGATTTATAATATCGTCAGCTCTTCGCCGCAGACTAATAATCTTTGCAATATTTTGCGGTCTTGATTGAGAAAGAAAAAAAGAAAAAAGTTTATTTGGTTCAAGTCGTCTTGAAACGCAGGGTTATTGACTAGATTGTCTGGGTTTCGCACAAGCAAGGTCATTTTTGGTACCACAGTATGTATTTTATTATTAATACGGATATGAGCAGTGTTGATGTGAATTTAGATAAATATAACGTATGTCTTCAACACGAAAATTGCACGCAAATCAACCACAAATGACCAATTCTTAAAAATTTCACTTTTTTAATAAAATAAAATTGATTTCAAAATTTAATTTCAAGATTAATTAATTAATTAAGATAATTTAATATCTCTTGCCGTCAATTATACAGCATGATCCATAAAAAACTGCACCAAACTAGATTTAGTCATATTTTCTTTAATATTTTACCAAATCGTTTGAAATTTTGGATATGGTGAACTTTTATCTTGTTTATATATTCATTTCCGAAAGACAAATGGTGTTGCAGTTTTTTAACGTTCCAATATTGTCTGCTCAGATGCAAGATACATAAAATGAAGAATTGAAAAGTGCTCTGACGAAAAAGTTTTTTATCTTATAAAAAAATTCGAGCCAGGCCAAAAAATTATGCAATGCAAAAATTACGAATGCTTCATTTACAAAACTGGACTATCACTTAACAACAAAATCTTTTCATCAAGATCAATAATCTCGATTTACTGATTTTACGGAGCATTATGAATATTGAGTGATTTACGGTGCATCGCGCGGTTGAACAAAATCGACCAAAAGCACCATTTTCACAACAAAAAATTTCGAACAGTATAAAAAATTTCAATATCAATTCGTTTACAGAATAGTTAAATAATATTTTTTAAGGAAATGTTTCGAGGAAGTGTCTGCAACGCAATTTAAATTAACTGATGATAACCAAACAATTTTGCCCACTTGTACCAGTTAAAACGATTGTTGCACCTCTATCCGGCAGACATTATCAAAATTACTGTTTCACAGATGAAAATGTTTCCACTGTCTAAACATCAATAAGCATCTAAAAAGATAGGACAAAGATAAAACGATAGTCGCCAAATTAAATTGCGATGTTTTGAGAACATGGGAAAACGATAGTTCTAACAGAAAATGAAATAGTCAAAAGTTTCGTATACTATTACTTTATTTGTAGATTTGTGTATTTGTAATATGACTAAATATATTGTGGTGCAGTTTCTTATGTATCGGGCTATATATATGGTAACGTATTTTGTTGTGTTCCTAGAGTCGTTTCCGTACACGACCTTCGATCCCCCGACCTTTGGTGACTTCAGAGAGCAGGAGCCTCCTAAGTTTTCTTAGCAGAATACAGAGCATACAGAGCGTGCAGTACCACGAGCCAATCCAACGATCGACTACACCGGGAATCGAACCCAGATCCGCTGGTTGGCGAGCGAGCACACTCACCACTCGGCCAGATCAGACGCATCTGTGAAATCCGATTTATACCTTGGGATTGTTTGTTAATTAGCGCTGCGCCGCACGAAGTTCTATGTCATGGTAGGCGACATAGCTAGCTACAAGTATGTCCCGCACTACTTTTTTTCTCACACAGTGTTTCGTTGCTTCCGTTTAGTTGCCAGTATCAATCTTAAGACGTGCTCGTGTATAGGATCTTATAGTCTTTCTCACATTCTCTCACACACGCGTCCGACGTTATGAAATGTCTGTCGTTCGCTTTTGTCCGCCGCGGAAGGCTTTATCAATTTTCGTGTATTCACCCGACTCTGCCTTTAGTATGGTGGTGGTGGTGGTGATGGGGGAAAGGGGACCCACGCCGTGAGCGTTATTGTTGCAATTATTATTGTGGCTTTTGTGTTGTGTGGGTGGTTGTCTATGCTGCTGTTCTCCTCCCACCGCCACCACCACCACCGGCTGGATGAGTTATCGTCCGATGGTTTATTAGCGCACTCCCGCAGACCCCCTCCCCTCCCCTCGCCAACTTCACTCTTTTTACGGCTGGGAAGTTGTGGGTGGGTGGGGATGTTTGGAAGTGGCGTTCCTAAATTCACCGGTCAGCTGACTCCTTGACCTCCTTGTGGAAATAGAAAATGGTGGTTCCTTTGAGGGTTTGAGTCAGGTTGTGGTACTTTTGGGTTGCTCATTTTCGGTTACATTTTGTGTCTCTTAATATTATTTCCACAGTTACAAATATATTATCACAATGGGCTGCATTGTTTATTTATTATTATGTATTTAAATTTATAGTGCGTCTAGCTCGTAGCTCAGTTATGCTTCCTAACACAAAGATATTTGACCCTTTTCAAAAGATTATTTTATTAAATTGGGCTATAAATAATAATTGCGCCAAAAAATGTTACTCTGTGTTTAACCTTTTGTGTTGTTTTCATTGGGTAATATAGCGCTGAAAATAAAGCGTTTTCAGGTTGGTTAAAGTATTCTTGAACTGACAAAAGGGGCTTTACGAGGAAGGAAAATCGTGTCAACGACGTTTATGTTGTACTTTTCAACGGCATGACTCTGCATGACACATACAGATCATACAGAGTCTTTATGACTCTATATGCAGGACACTTCTCTGTATTCTCCTTTCATCAACCAATAGTTTATCAGGTAGAACCAAGAGTTTACCACCCGACGCTGCCCGGGTTATGCTGACTTGTCTAATTTTGGAACATCCCCTGTTGTTTCCGCCCCACCCTCCCCCAAACGGTATTATCGGAGACCCACCGTGGACTCCGCTACCAGGCGTTCTTTTCGGGGTTGTTGCCTTTTTGCTTTCGAGTGGGCGGGGGAGAAATAAAGGCATTTCGGTTTACTTGCTCCGTTTAGATGCTCACGACTCGACGATTCGGAAGAAAGAAAAAAAAATAGTCTTGATTCAGTTCAGCTGGTGAGCCAACACTTAATGCGGCCTGGCTTAACCCATAAATCTGTCAAATTATTACGTTAGGTCTTGGGGGCGATATGCCGAGTTGTTCGCAGCTCCTGCTGTTAAATTGAGATTCGTACTTAGCGATCTCGAAACGGGCAATAGCGTCTAAAGCGTTCGGCAGAAATGTGTCCAGCAAAAGTAGACGAACTATAATAAACTTCATGTCATACTGTGTTTTGTTGTAAAAATCCGTGGATGGACGCATGGATGATTTATTCTTCTTTGCCCATCGAAATTTAACAACGTCAGTCAACGAAAATGATTTTATTTCGACGCGTTAACGTTTAACTAATGAATTTTTGATTGTATTTCTTTTTCTCCTAGGTAAGTAATCCACACCATGAGCAGACCAAGTTTTTAATCATAGGTAAGCATCACTTTATTTGTTCCTGTTTGTATGTATGTATGTAGGTAGGCTGTAATTAGTTTGTAATGTTGATTTTATGAGTTAATGCTGGTGAATATTTCTCCAGAGTGTGTCGACAGTGGAACTGTCTTACAGACCCCAGGTGCTAAACCTGTTTCAATAGGACACTTTTGTCCGTTACTGGCCCTCTGGCCCCCGTCATAGGCCTCCTAAGGGGCTGCTTGCAAGTTCAAATTGTAATTGTTTGGCAAGCCGATGGAATAACCACCTAAATTATATTTAATAATAATATTTTTGTTAAGTAAACGTATTATTATACTAGAACTCAAATACGTGAATTCGGCAAACGTGTTGCTTTCGCGATTTTTGCACAATTATGTGTTGAAAAGGTTATCAAGTAACCTGGTATCGAGCAAATGGTAGAAGGTTTCGCTCATGGCTGAGTTAGATTTTAAGCATTAGATTCAATTAATATAGCCACACATTTTCTTTTAAAACCCAATCATATTCTTTTCTGAAAACGTTCTCAATGGTTTAAAAAGTAGTTGTCAATGTTTTTGAAAACAACTACTATGTCGTTGATTTTAATCGATACTATTGATCGAATTGCGCCTACTGAAATGGATCGCCGTCCTACTTTCAATCACATAGAGATCACGTGACGATTCCCCCTTTCCCCCCACCTCGTGCATTTTCCATAGCAACCAACGCTAATCGAGCATCTCTCTTTCTTGGTCCGAGAATCGCCTAAGGGGAAGTTCGACTCCAAAATTGCGTTGTCGAGGCCCTCATTCTTTCCTCGTAGCATCCGATTTTACTACGCCGTTTCTCCATCGGCTGTGACAGCGAACCATTCGCGGTTGCGCACCTCTTTCGATTGTCGCAATCAGGCGCGCAGATATGTAGAGCGTGTTTTCCGAAAAATAAATCGACGAATTAATGAGCCTGCTCACCCTCCGGATGCATAACTTGATTAGCCCGACCGTATTCGGTATAACATTTTGCGGTTCAGTGGCGATAGACATTAGTCGACCAAATGCAACGTCAAATTCGGTCCATGGACAAAGAAACCCGCTCTGTTGGAGTAGGTTGAAGGACATAATAATTTGAAACAGCGCTATAAGGTGCACAAGCAGATCTGTTTCCATTATTTTGTCCAACCCCCGTAGGCTTAGTATGTGTGCGCGCCCCCCACCCCAATATTATTTTAAAATTGCTCCTAATCAATTTAGTTTAGTTGTGACGAGACAATTTGAGGCATATGATTCTCAACGCGAGGCTGAGGTCAATGGTTTAGATTCAAGGTCTAAGGTCAAAATCAAACTTGTGTTATTTTACCCTGGCGATATTGATTAATTTTAAGAAAAATATCAAATCGATTGTTCGTAAGGCCTGATCGGATGTCAATGAACGGCATTGTGCGACAGTTCCGGGTTCCATAACCGTCGCGGTATCTCCTTTATTTGATACCAAGATATTGGCGAACCTTCCTTGCAAAGTGCTGTCGTACTCTGGTGAGTACAGACAGAATCACCTGTAGAATAAATACATTACAGTCGATCAAAAGAAATGAATAAAGAGTTAATAAATTATTTATTAATTTCGGAGTTGGCACTCTCGTATCTCTTAATCCCCCTGTTGTCTTGGATTCACAAATCCTCCATTTGCTTTGCCGTTAGTCGGCTGCTACCAAAGATGTAGGAATGCAATTTGATTACAAAAAAAAAACCTCTTATTGTGATCCGCTTCTAATCATAGTATGTGGAACTTGAAGAGCGAAAGAAATAAATTCTAAATAGCAGGTTCAGAATTTTGTCTCGAGAGTGCATCTTGATCAATTATGCATTTTCTAAGTTGCTCAGTCGGGGTCGCTATATTGTGGCTTATGGCGCCTTGGAATATAGCGCCATCTGTTGAGCACAAGGACGATATAATACAAGAAGAATGGCTACTAGTTTCTTTTCAGAAATCAATATATGTCTATTGGCTAAATCGTAATGCGGATTACGCTGAAACTGAAATTTGGTCCAGACAAATTAAAAAAATATGTCTTGACAACCGTTAATATTTCTTGATCACGTGGTGATATTCCGACGAATTACTTTCCTATAAAATAAACCAGATTTACCGCCATTTTATGCTCACACATTTTTGTTCGCACAAAATCCTGAATTCGCAGCTGTAACGCCTCTGACGCAAAGGCCAAACTGTGACGTCATTATAGTGATAATATTCGAGTGAAGTCTGCGAAAGTGCTGCCTCTGACAGGTTTAAGCATTTGTCTTCTATATCGACGAGGCATGGAAATTGATTTA
Source organism: Melogona broelemanni (assembly GCA_033995665.1). NCBI lineage: Eukaryota > Metazoa > Arthropoda > Diplopoda > Chordeumatida > Chordeumatidae > Melogona > Melogona broelemanni. Next base: position 13,119 of record JAUJYS010002018.1, read on the forward strand.
ATGGTGACGCCCTCTATATATTGTTCCCAGGCGCATGTGAACGTTATGAGAAGGAAAATTATTTAACTTATCAGGTCTCCATGGTCCTCCCTCACTCGTTTAATTATTCAGCTCATTTAATTAGCTCTCGTGTACACGACGAGTTCGGGTTTGGGGAAGACTCTACATTTGAATATACGGGGTGTGCTGCCTGTATGTATATCACTCATGCCGCGGGGGTGGGGAGGGGGAGGGATGGTTGGCAGCAGCCAATCGAAATGCGATGCTATTATTATCAAGTGTGGCGTTCTGGTTCCAATGTTGGGTGGTGCGATTGGTAGAGCTTTTCAAAATTAGCTTTATCCCGCTCTGTATCGAATCGGGTACAGGCACTAAGTGATCCATTCATTTAATTCTGTTAATTCCAATATTTTCTTATTTGATAAGAGTGCAAAAGAACACTTTAATTTAAGGATTCCCTTTTTCTTAAAATTGCTGATAATCAATTTAGTTTATTTATGACGAGACAATTTGAGACATGCGAGATTGAGGTTAAGGTCTTTTTGTTTGCCCTCCCCTTGCCTTGCCCCCCCCCTTCTCAAAATTATGGCATACAAATGTACTTAAAATTTATTTATTTAATCGGTTTATGTTTATTTGTTTATGTTATTCTTTGATCATTTCATAAAAAAATACGCGAAATTCGAAAATACAAGTGGAAATTAAAGTTGCCTGCCGACCAGTTTCCTGTTTCAGTTCCAAAAATTTAAATAAAATATGTAATGATAAAATCAAAACAATGTAATTGTAAATTGAGCAGTATTGAAATGCTTTGCACACACGCGGGAGAAAATTGAAAAAAATTCTGCTAATCTTTTCTGCAAATGATCATAAATATAGACCATCTCATTCAATTTCATGGCCTGCGCTTAATTTCAGCAAATTGTTCAAATGTATTTAAACATTACGATTGCCCATTTGGCAATACGCCTTTTGAGCCTTTTATAACGAAAAGTTAACGCTCCCCAACTTCGAATCTCTGTCAACTCCCTGGCGAAAAATGAGGTCTCTTGGCGAGGAGACCAACCGCTCAATTAACATAAACAAATATGTGCCATCTGTGAACTAACGCCGGGTGTTTGCGTTGTGCCGTTGTCGCGGACCTTCACTTTTGATGGTCTTTTAATTGCACCAGTTGCTGTACCCATATTTGTCTTAGCGAACCACTTTCATTAATAATTTCAAATGCCATTGAGTTTGGCCTGACGCTAATTTAATTGAGTGCACTGAACTGCGATTTTTTTGTTGAAAACAACGCCAATTCGCCAGTCATTTTGTAGGTGACAATCCTTCGGATATTGTTATACGTGAACTCAGGACGGCGCTGCAATCGCCAACACAATCTATTAAAGCAGGCCTGATGTGATTGAGTTTACCTAACGTTGATGAGGAATCTCATGGACCTTCAACGTCTTACTGTGTTTGAAGTACGGTGTTGTTTGCAAACCAGTGTTGTATTCAATTGATTGAAGTCTAACCACTACATTTGTACTAGCGCTTAGGCCTGTTTGAGGACAGACAACACTTTCGCAGGCTTCATTCGATTATTGCTACTATCATGACGTCACCGTGTGGCGTTCGCTTCACAGAGGCGTTGCAGCTGCGCATTCAGGATTTTATGCGCACAAGAATTTGTGCCCACAAAATGGTGGAAACTCTGTTTTGTTACATAGGATATACGCGATGAAGTGTTGTTATTTTGTGTGCGAGACCATGTTCACGAAAACTAATAGAATTGTGTTTTTCTGTTTTTTTCTTTGCAGTTGTTGTATCGATTTCGTGTCCGGCAAGAAATGTTATGGCGGGGGGGCGCGGATTTGTGGTCGACCCGTCTGCGTCTTAAGATAACCATCTTGGCCACCGGCGTATTCAATTAACTCGGGTTACGTCAAAGCGACAGGTAGGTGCGTGGGAAATGGGATCGGGGAACAGGGACAGCTGGCCGGGGAACTATTTTTTCCTTTTCTATATATTTTTTTTTCTCCCTGACTTGCACCGAAGTGTATTCCAGTAAATATGCTTCGCGCAATTCAGTATGCAGTTTTAATTTGGGAGGCCAAATCTGCTTCTTAAGAACGAATGAGCGCCGCTCCAGTGATGGCATACACGCCAGCGTTACAATAAACACTGGCTGGAAAGAGTCTCTGTTCGCTCTCATGAACTGCTAAGATTTACAATTCATCTTTCATATACCTTCCCCAAATACAGGATGCATTTTAGCCAATCTAGTATTCATCTGATTTATTAGAAATATTTTATTTCAAACACGTAAACCATCATGACTCAATTTTCGTCTGCGCTATCAATTCGATATTCGATATTCGAAATTCAATATCAATCGATTGAAAGTGGAGATTTCTTCAGATTTTTTTAAATATATTTTCCTATGTTTGCCGTCTGGTTAGATTCACTGATTACTTATTGGTTAGAGTTTCCTTTTAAATTGTGTTCTTATAACAATTTCTGGAGGACAATTTCTGGCCCGAAAATATAAAGTACTCGTTTATATAAGACTATTAAGCTTAAAATGAAATTTAATCTCCGACCAAAGAAGATTGGGAAACGGCAACTTCATGTATTTTCGATGTTTAATAAAA